>BGPR01000068.1:1534894-1607611 GCA_013235015.1 Araneus ventricosus
CTTTTTTAAAAATATATTTAGTTTTACATATTCTTAAAACGTTCACGGGTAGCGTAGCTTAATATAATATTCAGAGAAGATTCCAAAAGTGGAGCCACTAAAACACAAAGGTCTAGGAAAGACACATGTATTCAAGGTGTCAGTTTATAAGATTGAGACAATATAATTTTTTTTTTATTTCTTTGGGAACAAAATTTTCTTCCCCTGCAAATTACCTTGAAAAATCTTATGTGCTAAAACCGCTAGCACGTTTTCACAAATCATGATCAAGACTTATAAAAATGGTGTTATTATCCAATAAGAAAATTTTGTCAAACAAAATAAGCAGAATAAATGTAATGCTTTGTTGAGAAGTTTTAATAACAGTGACTTTGAAAATGTTCTCATTTTGAGGCTACTAAGCATCTCTGTATTAATATGCGCATATCGTTTATCATATGGATTTAGTCTACCTATTCATAACAAAAGAATTGTAATTAAATGGTTAGTTTTTGAGAAAAAACAAATATTTTGAAAATTGTTGAACACGAGTTGAACTTATTTCGTTTATTACAGTTAATGGAAATTTTGTATTTATACAAATAGCATAATTTTAAAAACTGATCATGCTCGTTCAAAATGTACTGAATGTATAAATTTTTAATCTGAAGTTGCAGTAGGAAGAAATTTAGTTTATATATAATAATGCCTCTCATTGATGGTATGAAGAGTCAGATAATATCTTGAGGAATGAAAATCGGGAACAAACATCTTCCGAATATATGATTTTTTTTCTACCATATATTTTGACCAACCCATTTTTTACCTTACCTGACTCTATTCAGGGTTCCCAGAAGCCCTCAAAATGCACTAATAGGGCACTTATTTGCATATTTATTTTTAGGGGCTTAAAGGCATTATTCATAATTTAAATGATTTTTCAATATTTCATAATTTTTCTTTTGTTAGGTTACCTCAGATGTTGAAGGAGTTTTTCAGTGTTGGAAATTTCGAAGCCAACAATTTCTGCACTGTATCCGAGAATGAATCCTTACTCTTTATCGCAGAATATCACTTAAGCATAACATTTAAAGTTATATCAAATTGAAAAAAATTGTATTTTGTCATTTTCTGTTATTTATTTTGTAGTTTGCTGTGTGCTAAAGATTTTTCTTATGTTCATTTGTATTTGTTCACAGATATGATCCTAATTTTTATTATATTTGTGCCTTCAACAGTTGTCTCATAATATTTACCACTTTTTCGTCATTTAAAAAGCACCTGTATCAACATGATGAATTTAAAACTAAAAATACAAATATGTTAACTTATAGAACATTTGGATTTAAATCTTTTCTAAAGTGTAAGTTTATTTCACATTTTAAGGAACATGATATTATTTTCTGCCCTCTAAAGAATTGTCAGCTGAAATATGCAGATTATTTTTCTTGTAAGTCACATTTGTCAAGGTATCACTCTTGTTATGTGTTAAATGATTTTAAGTGAGATCTTAACACATGTCAAAAACAGAAATCAGGTACAACTGTCTCAATCAGTTCCCAATCATGTTGAAAATTTCAGGGAGAATTCAATATTGATCCCAGACTACAATAGAAATGTTGTATTATTTATTTCGAAAATGCAAGAAAAATTTTTGCTGCCCAGTTCTACAATTTGTGAATTAATAAATGCAGTAAATGAATTCCAAACAGGTTCTGTTTCATTAACTAAACAGTCTATAGTAGAAACTCTTAAAGAAAACAATGTAAATGAGAAGGTTCTAAACTTGGTTTTAAATAATCCTGCAGCGAGTAATTAAAATTCCACTTTTAATGTTATGAAATCTTAATATTCTCAGAAAAAATTTCTGAAGGAAAACTTTGGTTTGGTTGAACCTGTGAAATATATGCTCAAGTCGAAAACTCAAGTTTCAAACTACCACTATGTACCTATTATAAAAACTATTCAAGCATTTTGCAAAAATAATGAAGTTTTAGATTGTATAATGTCTACATCGGAAAGTAAAAATGCAAATATTTTGTCAGATATTCATGATGGAACCAATTTTAAGAACAACCCTTTGTTTCAGTTTTCCAAATATACAAATTTTGCTATATTTTGATGAATTTATGGTTTTTAACCCATTAAGAGGTAATCAAGCAAAACACAAGCTAGGTGCATTTTATTTTACACTAGGAAACATTCCCATCTAAGTATCGTTCTTCAGGGAAAGATATGCAGTTAGCTAATTTGTGCAAATACTCAGATATAAAATACTTCGGATCTAAAGCAGTTCTCCAACCTCTGATAAAAGACCTAAAGTTATTAGAAACACAAATGGAATAATTATTTCAGGAATACCTCATAATGTTAAAGGTGGAATTGTTTCTATAATAGGTGAGAATTTAGCTGCTCACCAAATAGGTGGCTATGTTACTAATTTTAGTACAAATGTACGTTGTTGTTGCTTTTGCATAGCAAATAAAAGCGATATGCAGGCTAATTTTACAGAATCTAAATTTGTACAGCGTACAAAACAATTGTATAAGCACCATCTGTCGTTAGTAAACAAGGATTCAATGTATACATCTGTTTATGGTTTCCTTTTAACTTTTTAAAATATTTTCATTGCAGTAACATGCTACCGCCAGATGTAATGCATGATTTACTAGAAGGTGTTGTTCCATTTGATTTGCGTTGATTATAAATTATTTTATAGTTAAGAAGTATATAACCCTATCACAATTAAATTGCAAGATCAAGCATTCAAAATTTGGGTTTTATGATGCTGCTAACAAACCAACCATAATTTCAGAGCCTTCTCAGAAGGGTATTAAAATGATTGCTGCCCGTACGTAGTCCTGTTGAGATTTCTGCCATTATTTATTGGTCAAAGTGTTCCAGATTCTGAACCTGCATGGTGTCTTCTCTTAACATTAAAAGAAATAGTAGATATTGTTCTTGCACCAAAAATCAATTTATCTTGTGTGTCTCATTTGTCACACTTGATTCAAAATCATCACAATCTTTTTAAAGATATTTCCTTCTGTTAAATTTACACCTAAATTTCATTTTCTTGTACATTATCCACGACTTATTCTTGCATTTGGCCCACTAACTTGTTCCTGGTCAATGTGCTTTGAGGCGAAGTATTTATATTTTAAACATGTTGCCAACGCATTAAAAATAATCTAAATTTGCCATACTCATTGGCCTAAAGACATCAACAGCTACAGTGCTATTATAATTTGGAATCTTTACGACCTATAGGGAAAAAGAATTCAGTGATAAGTGGGAAAATCGTAGATATAAACAATTATTCAACAGAGATCACACGATTACTTTCAGACTGTGAGGAATTTTATTCATTAAAAAAAAGTAGAATTAAATGGTCTGATTTACAAATCAAAAATGTGCCTTGTCTCTGGATTTCATAATGATGAACCAGTTTTTGAGAAAATCATAATAATTTTAAGGAAAGGTACTTGTACAAAATTTGCTTGTCACACATTTACGAGCAGCACTCTTTTCCTAGGATGTTTCAAGTTAGAAAGTTCAAAAGATATTAAAAGTTTGAAATTTCAGGATTTTGTTGATGTTTATCCTCTATCAGATATAATTATTCAGTGGTTATTTAAAAGTATTGTTTATTTAACCCCAAAGAATAAATGTGAAAAATTTTCAAAGCAGTCAAACTCCAAAAACAATATCAACTTTTCACAGTTCCTTACGAATAAAGAATGTTGACGGCTATTTTCAAGTGTTGCATTGCACCATTTTGATGTATTTTTTACTTCATTTTGTTTACGTTTGAACTTATTTTTTACTTATAATATTGCATTTACATTATGATATTCATGTTTCATATAACTGAATCTGCACATTACATTATTGATTTCTTAATTTTATTCTCTGTGAAGGATAGAGACAAACCATTACTTTCCCATGGAAAAAATTCATTTAAAAGCAAACTTTTTTTTGCATGCATGTCAGAACTGATTGTTTTCTGAAATTGTTGATAAATATGTTGTTCTGAATTGTCATAAAATATATTATAATATATGTGTAATCTTTAATGAAATGTTTCAAAAGCTGTGCATTTTTAATATTGAATATGCTGTTATATAAAATAATTTGCTTGTGTATAAACTTCATTTTTATGTATTTTTTAATGTAGCAGATGCAATACGAACTACAATCACTGTAAAAATAAATTTTTTGAAGTGAAATAAGCTTTTCATTCATGTGTTAGTTTATTCAAATGATGTTTATTACTATAGAGATCAGTTATGAAAAATCTAATAAGATTAAAAGTTAAAGTTTGAAACAAAAAAGCATTTTATCAGTACATTCTGAAATACAATAAACCATCTTGTTCTCTTGCTATTTAAATGTCCATGGTAATCAAAATGTTACGAGTAAATTATTTGGAAATATATCTAAGCGTTACAATTGTGTCTGTAGAGGAAGGGACATTTTTTAAAATAAAGTAGAACTGTACACATTTTCAAATATAGGTGCAAGAATTTTTATTTGCAAACCATATTTGGCAATTTATATTAATCTGATTTTATTCGATTGTTCTTGTTTTAATATATTATCGTAAAAAAAATATGTGCTGTATTGTTTTTAGCAGACTAGAAATGCGTACATTTATAATACTATAATATACAAGTACTTTGTAATATAGTATACACCTAGAAGTTGTCACTTCTGCCTTGTGGTCTTACGTGTATCCGTTTGTTTTTATTTACAAAGGAAAATGTCTAAAAGCACAAGAAAAATTAAGCTACTTCAAAGAAATCAAGAAGGGAGTAAGCTAAAATCTTGAACAATTCATTGTGAATTTATTTTTCAGGTTTGTATAGAAAGCTTGCAATTTAGAGAATTATGTGTTTCAATGAAAAATACAGTTCCATTTGAAAATGAAGCAGAAAAAGTTTGTTTATGCTATTAAATTAAATGTTTGATTTTCCTTTTTAAAGTTTCCCTAATTATTAATCTCTGAAAGTTGAATTAAATTTGCAATTTAAATGTTTTAATAAACTAATAATTTAAAAACAAGTACTGCATAAATGAACAAAAAAAATTCACAGTAATAGTAGGCAGTATCTCAGTTTGACTTCACATGTATCGTACTTAATGTATTGGGAAAATACCTGATTGTTAAAGGATTTATGGGAAACCATTATATGCATGGACTCTCATATCTTTACAGAAAAATGAAGCATTTTTTCTGAAATTGGAACAGTAATGCAATCTTGGGTTTTTTTAATATTTGAAAAAAATTCAGTTTGAATATTCTATAAAATTTTCTTCATAAGTAAATTAAATTGTCAGAGGCATTGCTTAAATTTCCAGATACTTCAAGTGGTTTTTATGCTTCACTCAAAATTTTCAAATTAAGTATTAAAGCTTAATATGTCATTATTTTATTTCAATTTCAGCATAAATACTTCAAATTTTATTGCAGAAAAATGTAAGGATACTGATAAACATTTTAAATTTATTATTGCAAATCTGAAATGATTTATTTTATATGAAATCATTAATAGAAATTCAATTTTATGTCAATCCATTGCACAGTGCATATGGTTATACCATATATATATACCATTCCATGGTTCAACGTATTGCCATTCCATGGTTCAACGTATTGCCATTCCATGGTTCAATGTATTACCATCCCATGGTTCAATGTATTACCATCCCATGGTTCAATCAAAGCACCAGTTGATGGAGTCAAGTTTCACCATGCTATGGTGACAACTATCCATGCACCATATTTTGGTGAAACGTTGAACTACTACTATTGTTACCAATTCTAAATTTAATAAGTATTATACACTGTTCAATAAATTGAAGTTAGATTTGAAATCTGTGCTTTTGTTTTCTTAAATACTTAAAATAAATTCACTGCATATTATGTATATTAATAAAGGGAATTAAATTACCAAGAAATGATAAATTTTAGTAATTATAACATCACTTAATAAATTTAACAATTTGTAAAAATGAGTCGAGTTTTTGTATTTATTTTCATAGTTCTTTTTTCACTCTGCCTCAGGCATTTGTATATTTACAAACATTCTGCTTTTTTCAAAATCGTAGTGATGTTGAGAATTGAGTAAAATTTTACCGGTTAAAAAGCAAAAATAAATAAATATTAATGCGATTGGCATTATAAATGGACATACCGTATCTCAAATTTTACCAGATAATTTGTAATAGAACCAGAGTTATTCTGGTAAATTTATCAAATTAAATGGTCTAAATTATCATCTTATTGGTAATAGAACCAGAGTTATTCTGGTAAATTTATCAAATTAAATGGTCTAAATTACCATCTTATTTGGTATTATTACCGTACACAAAGGTAATACTACCAAATAAGATGGTAATTTAGACCATTTAATTTGATAAATTTACCAGAATAACTCTGGTAAATTTATCAAATTAAATGGTCTAAATTACCATCTTATTTGGTAGTATTACCTTTGTGTACGGTAATAATACCAAATTCCATACCAAACAGAGTGGTAAATAAACGATATTTTTCTGGTTATTTTACCATAAAGTCATTACTAAACTGCTACGGTAAAAAATACCGTACTTTATGGTGTTCCATATGAGCCAGAGAATACGGTAAATTTTACCATATTCTGGTAGTTTTGACCAGAATTTTTTTTCAGTGTATTGTGGACACTTTAAAATTTGCATATTTTTTCGAATATCTCCCGAAAATATGCATGGATATTCTTAGAATTCCGAACATGTAAATATTAGGCTTGAACAACTCACATTGTACAGTGAAGATTCGAGCACGAGAGTATTTAGAGGGGACCGACAAGAAAGTGATGAAGATAAAAAAAAAAAAACGACTCATCCCGCTTCAAAGAAAGCTGATAACGAGATGAAACTTTCATGAATGGTTATGTTTGATGTGCATAATATTTACATGAATTTTCGTAAACATAGCACAAATAGTCGGGAAGACATAAAGGTTTCCTAAAAAAATTCCAAATTTTTCCGCATTTTTATTACTTATAACTTGCAGAGTTTTAAACCGAGGTGTATGAAACTTACAGAATACGTGACAATCTGTTAGAGAAGTATTGTATTGAAATATAAAGTAAATACTTTGAATATTAAAGGAAATATGAGTATTTTAAGTAAATGATTTTTTATTGTGCATGTGCGAAATGTAGCATAATTTTACTTTCATGACATAAAAGCCAGATATATAGAGCGACTTATATGAAAATTCCAGTTAGTTCAATACCATTAGTATTCAGAAAGATATCGGCACTGAAACTTGTCGCATTTCGGTACACTCTAAGAGAGCCTTAATGATGAGGGTACTTGAACAAACTGATATTTTTAAAGTTGAATTTTCGAATAGTATTCGTCAAACTGTAATGTAAATTATGTATTTAACTTATAAGTATAAATGAGTATTCAGGATATTCAAATTTCATAAAATTCAATATTACTGTTTGAAGATTCAAGCTAAAAAAATATCAGTTTGTGCAAGAACCCTCATCATGAAGCCTCTCTTATAGCGTACCGAATTTCACCAAGTTGCAATGCCAATATCTTTCTGAATACTAATAATACTGAACTGGAATTTTCATATAACTTGCTCTATATATGGCTCCTTAGATCACGAAAGAAAAATTAAACTAAATTTATAAATAACTGTTCTGGATAAAAGTTCAGCAATTTTAATTTTTTAAAAAGCAATTATAACATATAATTGTTTAAAATATTATAATGTATGAATATTTGGTAAGACATTTGAATTTTTCTTCTTTTTGTTTATGAAGCATTAAAGTATGTTAAACATATCAAAGGTTAAATGAATCAACCTAGATATGTCAAATTTAACTAAAGAAATGATTTCAATACCAGCTGAAAATATTCAAAGAATCTTTTATTTAACTCTTTGAAACAATTTAGAAGGTGTGGTGATTTCTATATTCTTTTTTTCGGCCCATAAAAAATGGCAATTTTAAAAATCTTTAATAATGTAGATCTTCTTTTCAGTGGATTTAGCTGAAAATTGTATGATCCATTTGATTTCTACTTAATATATAAGCTAATTCAAGACATGTATGCTTCATCCATATTGTCAAAAGAATTCTCTATTTTTACAAGTTTCAAAAGAAAGGTATATATTTAAACAAACTATTTTCTAGGGAAGGGGAAATATATGGAAATGAGTTCACTTTTCTGTTTGCGCTAATAATTTCATTCAGAATAGAATATGATTTCCAATATTAAACAATATCTGGAACACTTTTATCCATAGTAAAAGTTCTCTAAGCATCCACTGTTCTTTGGGCATGGAATTACCATTTTCTTTGGAAGGGGAAATATATAGAAATGAGTTCACTTTTCTGTTTGCGCTAATAATTTCATTCAGAATGGAATATGATTTCCAGTATTAAACAATATCTGGAACACTTTTATCCATAGTAAAAATTCTCTAAGCATCTACTGTTCTTTGGGCATGGAATTTTTGACACATAGACATAAAGTTAAAATAACCTTTAGGAACAGCCACTGAAAACCCTCTGAGCAGCCACGTTTGTCATCTGTTAACTTCAATGAAATACATTCCTGTTGCCTCTCTACCTTGGACCTTTTATTAAGAGGAAAAGGTGGAAAGAACCAACAAAAAATTCATGCACTCAAAAATAGCATAGAAATCTTCATGAAATTAAACATTATTTTCCCTATGGTTGTGAAGAGAAAAAAGTGAACTTTGACCTCTACTGAGGCATTGGGCATTCATGAATTCATTTGTGCCTTTCAGGTGCTGATTTGATTCAGACAAAGAAACTGTTGATATGGATTGCAACCATCAGCAAATGAAACTTTCAGCTCAACAGGCTTTAGGAAAAATAGATGATATTATTGCCCATTCCTCAAAAACTACGGATGGAACTATTAGGGATTTATTTTCCCTATAAAATAAAACTAACAAAGGGCTATTCTGAAAAAATTGAAAGACCTAAGCTAACACAAATTCTATCTTTTTTCAAAAAGAACTAGAAATTTTCGAATGAAATACTTTTTTCTTCAGGTGATTCTTAAAATTTATTTTATTGGAAATAAGAGTTAAGGCTTGTTTAGATATGTATTTTGAACTTCCAAATATGAAACCCCTTTAGAGCAGCCAATTTTCCTTGGAACGGAAGGTGTTCGCTGTGGAGAGGTTTCGCTGTACCTACAACATTTTTATGTCAAATGACAAACCCAACAAGAGGCATGTATCTTTGAAAACATTAAGTGCATTTATATTTTAGTAATTATATTATGAAAAAGATTATTTAATTTTTTTTATATATTTACTGCAAAACATTCATTAGAAGGACTTTCTTCTTGTCTGTTAAAAAGTGAAAGAAAGCAATATTTCCAAAAAGATGGGAAGTATTTTCACAATTTAAAATAATATTTTTCCTTATAGCAAGAAAAAAGTTAGATGTAGCAAATATGTTTTTTTGAATTTAATGAAATTCAATAGACGATTGATAGCCTCAAATTAATTGGGAGAGTAAAACAATTCTAATACTAAGCCTTCTTTTAGCTAACAGATTATTGAATACTGCTTTTGTATATTTACATACAGTGGATAAAAAAAGACTAGGATGACATAAATTTTGGATTTCCAGAATTACTTACCTCTAAGAAAATATTTAGTCATATGGTGGAATTAACTGTGCAAAGGTATTAATGCTAAAAGTTATTCATCATTTCACATTTTTAAGAAATAACCATGAAACAGATTGAAATAAAAAAGATTATATATGCTAAATATGACTTCATTTTGATGCCATAGAAAATTATACTAAGTTCAAATTAGAATGCAAACAATTTATTTAGAATCAGTAGAAACTCGATTCGATAAAAATTTGAGCAGCTGGTGAATTTTCAGTTTTAATAAATTTTGAGATTGTAAAGTAGTATGGAGAGAAAAGATGTTAGAACGAAAAAGCTCTTAGTTAAACAAAGCAAAATTTGAAGATTGCAAAATAATGTGCAAACAAACCTATTATATTCTGAAACAATTTCTTTACTGCCGAGTGGAAAATTAACCATATTCATTTAAATGAAACAGTAATTATCCGAAAAGAATTGGATTAAACATGAGATTGTATTTATGTGGAATTGAATTGGAAGACTGGAGGGTGTTAATGAGGGGTGTGTGTATAAATTCTTAAATGGAGTTACTGTACAAGAAGTATTGAACAAAATTGGTTCAAAAACATTTGTTGCAATCCCGCCAGAATGTTGAAGGGAATTTATAAAAAGTCCAAAGTGACTTCACCTACCACGAAATTAAATATCATGGTTAATACTATTCATTTAGCACTTGTTATTTCTACTCAAACTTTTATGCTCTCTATTTTGAATAATTAAGTCTTAATGTTCTATGTTAAATAAAAAAAATATCGAAAATTTTTAACTTCTTTTCTGTAAATATACCCTGTGAGGATACATAATTAAGATAAAATAATCCCCCCCCCGTCTATCAAAATTTGGTTGTACAATAACATGCATATTAAGTGTTATCTTTTTCTGTAGAGAAATTTTTTTAAAAAACCAACTGTAGAAACATAAAACATTAGTTGATAACCCAGTGTTGTTCAGGATCCAAATATCTTCATATGCCTCTCACTTCATTTCCCCCTCTCCAAATATATAAACAATCGATGAAATAAAAAAATCGATGATATAAAACTTTTTACAACCAACTTATTTATGAAGCGAAAAGAAAAATATATGAAGATAAATAAATTTAAAAAATGAAGTAAAATTGAGGGTAAATGCAAGAATCAACTTCCTTTAAAATAGCTGAAAAAAGAATAATATTTAAAGAGAAATAAATAAAACATCTAAAGACAAAAAAATAAGAAAAAAAATGCAAAAACCAATAAATTAAAACACCTGAAATATAACTTTTCTTCTTGGATAAAAAAGAAAATTCATGAAAATAGACAAAAAATGTCCAAATTTACCACTTAAAATTAAATAAATAAAAATCTAACTTGAATTTGTTAAAAATTTCTACGCCATCAGCTCCCTATTGTGCTAATCCATGCTGTGCCAAATTTGGTCCCGGTAAGTCCAACGGTCTGATCCTGCATAAAGAACAAAAAAAAGAACATACATGCATACTACTCAAAAAAGTTCTCTTTCACATATATAGGAGAGGGGGGCACATTCCAACAGTTCTTAGTATAATTTCATTTTTGTAGAAGGAATATAACTTTTCAATTCAGTATTTAGCACCACTTGTTACAAAAGAATCTTAGGCAGCTAGTTAGTTTGTATTAGAGTTGCTGATCATGACTAAAAGGTCAAATTATGCATTTCAAAAGAAGCCAAAATCTGTTGAAATGTGCTTTGATCATGGGGCACTTTTCAACAGGGCATGGGGTACCTTTCAACAAATATATAACAACTTATTTCACTCAAATGAATATAAATTTTATTGAAATATAACAAATGTACAGAAAAATGCAGTGATCCTGGTTTTAGATTAACCTAATTTTTCTGTTTTTCATTTTTCCAGTTATTTTGTGCTACTTTCAGTTCTGACTTAAATGGCTCCGTTATTCTGAAATTCATAAAAATAAATCAATTCCAGTGATATTATTACAGTCCCAACTACTTGGAGTGCTTGAGCCCAGGCATTTTGAATAATTAAATACAAGCTGTCGTACTTGTTTGTAAATCAGACCACAGTTCATATTTGAATTTTTAATAATATAAACACAAAGCATGCTTTCTTGATCTGTGGTGAAAGCTTGTCGACTTACATACTTGGAGTTAAAGCAATTTGATGAAGTATTCAATGTTATGTTATCATTAAGATATCAACTGTTGTACTTTTTTTAAATATATAAATTAATGTAGGATAGTGCATTCCATATGATTCTGCAGTTGTTCTAAGAGACATGCCATCTTGAATTGCTTTGCATAGCCTTTGAAATCTCTTTTTCTTCTGACTTATTATGCTTATTTATGTAAGTTCAAACCATCTTTTCCAATTCTCAAAGTTACTTGATTAAATTAATACTTCCTTAATATGAGAGATAGAAGAGTACATTTCAACAGTTAGCATTTCTCTCCACTGGAAGTACTATTTGATTGGCTGATAGGTGGCTAATCAAATTTCAGAAGAGAACTTCTGGCAATAGGCTTGATTTCATTTCTCAAACCATGTACTTTTCTATGGAATGAGATCTGTTTTGCGATCTGCTAAGTAAGAACTAAAATTTCTGTTCATCACTGCATGTCATTTAAGAAATTAGAATCAAATATATTAAAAAAATATTCCTATGAAAGAATTTTTTTGGTTAATGTGATCTATATGAAATATTTTTCATACCTACCTAAAAAAATTCTGCAATTTCTTTATGAATCAAAAGCTGGCAACGAGTTTAGATATCAACCAAATTTTATTTAGGAAATACGAATTCAAACTTCATAAAAATCTTTCTTAACCGTAAACTACATGATTTTAAAAATTTTCAACAAATGCTGAGAAAAAATTTGAATTTGATTTATTAATTAAATATCATTAATTAAAAGTTAATAGTTTAATAAAAATTTCTTTAAGTCTAAAATGCAATAAGAAAATAACTTTGTTCGCGAGTTCTATTATCTATGAGTAGTTGCGAAAAGACAAACAGTAGTGCCAAAATATGAAACACAATGCAGTGTAGGGCTGAGGTATAATCTATACAAAACGCGATCAATTTTTTGAAATGCTCAGTGTTGCATGCAGTACATTTTAAAATAAGACATCAAACGACAGGCTGTCATTAAAAAATAGAGTGTCTTCAAACTTAAAAAAAATTTTAAAAAAAGCACATGACAGTTTTCCTGTCATATGATGCGGAACAGAGCACATGTCTATATAGGCCAAACCTACCACTTCTATCCTAGTCTTTCATATTCCAGCTTGGCTAGGACGACATCTCAACTCCGGGAAGGCCCCTCCACCCCCCTAATTACATTCGCATCAGATCTAAACCTACCTCTTCTCTGTTCTTTTGTGTTTAGTCTTTCATTATTCATGCACAAGAACGGTGGCTGAAGTTCTTGAAGCGCTGCCGAGGGGGAAAAATGTCCTCCCTTTCCCTTCGGCTAGTTGCAGTAATCAAAAGGAGGAGGGGCCAAATAATGAGAAGTGACGTCACAGGGAGTTAAAAGAGGGGGGATCTATGAGCGTCGATAGGACACTTTTAAAATGGATTCCGTGTTCCGCAAATATCGATGCTTAACGGTTGGATAAATAATGGACACTGGCGTGCATATATCTCGTCTAGTTACTTGTTATCTAGGAAACGTGCTTCACACGTCTCCTGTATACGGAGTGGTTTGCTGTAGTGACTGATTTTGAAGTTGAATTTTTGAGAGAAAAATTTTGAGGGACTTGAAATATTTTTTTCGGCAAGAGGAAGTTTCGTTTCGAATATTGTATTTAATGTTAAACAACATAAAAGAACACGATCGATGGCTTTTAAATGAGCGCGAAAAAGATGATAAAGTAAACTTCTTAACTCGAAAGTATGGTACAAATATGAACCATGTAATTTTTCTAAAAAGAAAATTGCAGAATTGAACTTAATTACCAAAATATTTTAAATGTGTGCATTTTTGCCTCAATGCCTTAATTTTTAAATATTACCTTATTACTCTGCATTTTTAATGAAATAATTTCAATAATTCCTAAGCCAGTACGCTTCACGCTCAAAGACACAATGTTAACTATTTGAATTCTCTTTGTGATTTTACTTATTGTTTCATACTCTACTAAAATGTTCAGATAAATTAAAGTTTTTATTGAAGGATGAACCAGTTCATGTATTTTTTCTATAAACTATGTAATATTTATGCATTTCGTTCTTCACTTTTCGCGAGCCATGACATGCTCCATTATTATGGAAAATATATAGCCATTTATAATGAGAAATATCAACAATTACTTTGAAATACAGTTAAAAATAAATATTTATATCAATTTCAACATTTCTCAGCTGAGCTAAATTATTGATAGAACATTTTTAATTTCTTTACAGATTTTTTAAAACGAGGAGCAAAAACTAAAGCGACGATTGTATTTAAATAAACGATTAAATTATACCATTTAGTGTAAGAAAATGCATCAAGAATAATATAGATAAAGCTAGTCGAACAGTTTGAAGATGAAAACATGTTCTCTGAAATTATCACAAGTTTTAAAAAGAAATTTAGTGCAGTTTATCACCATATAACGGAATTAAAAAAAACCAAATAATCTATAATTACAGATTTTCGACAGAAAGAACAAAACAGAAGCCAAAATAATAACATGGGAAGTTGAGAGAAGGGAGAAGTAAAATGAAAACGACTTCAGTTAATGGTTTTTAGTAGTCAGGTAATAAAAAGCAGCATCATTTAATTCATATAAGTTTGTAATGCCTTGGCTAGAATTAATTAAGGCAATTCTTTAAATTTTTAACATATAAACTTTAAACGCGGTTTTTAATTTTTGGGAACTTAATCCCCTTTTTTGTTCCAATTCTTTGCTTTGCATAGAAAGACTCGCACAGCACGGAGTTTTTTAGGAGCCATCAGATGTGTTTGAAGATTCCGTGCAAGTTTCATCAGAAATTATATGTTTATATTTAGTGATTTGAAATTACAGAATGCCAAACCAACTAATAATATATTTTGAACTCTTTGATAATGAATAAGAAGAACTAAAAATTCTTCGATTTTTAAAATATAATCTCAGCATTCGTCATTTTGTGCAAAATGAGCTTAAAATAGAACAAAAATATCTTTCTGTATACTATCACATGAATTTTCTGAGTTTCTTGGAATAACAATAAACCATATAACCAACTCTCCTACCACACTGTAATCTAAAAACAAGTTTTAATTTATACGTTACAAAAATTACTTGGACTAAATAAACTTGACATTTTGATGGTGCGATATTCACACTGAAAGACTCAACAAGCTTGCATATTCTTCATATATTATAAATTTTTCCGTCGCACTCTTTCGATTGTGCTAAGCATGTTAGTTTGCTGAACTCTGTATTGATACAGCAGGAAAAAAACAGTGTAATTAGAGGCTTGAATGTTAGTTTGAAACTCCTGCTTCTTGTAAAATTGCCACCGAAATTAAAAAGCATACATAGACACCAACGACTAGTTCTAACAAAGGTAAGCATATCTCAACAAAAATTATAGACTGTATTTTTGGTTTACTCTCCTATTCTTGCATCTTCTATCTTACTCGATGTTAACTTTTCTTCTACCATTGTATATTTATTTGGTGCATCTTCACCAAGAGGAAATACACAATTTCTGCTTAAATTGTGGGAATTTTACTATTTAGTATTGCCGATTTGGTCTATCACACTGGAAGTCTATTGAACCTGTTGAATTTGCATGAAAGTGCATTTTCTTACTCAAACATAATATTGTTATCATAATGATCAGTACATTCATTGATATTATTGCACTATTATTATTTTATTAACCCGGTATTATTAGTGTATTTTAGCACCGTTATCATAAGCGTATCATTTTCAGAGTTGGCTTACGACAGGGCTTCATAAACTTAGGGTGGCACAGAACAACGGTGTCGCGAAAACTTTTGTTGGCATTTCGCCTTTTTTAAACCTTTCGCATACAATGACGTGTCTCACTAGTGACAGCATTGTAACTAGTGAGACACACTGAAAACTACATAATTTTTGATACCTAATTCTGTAATTAATTAAGTTTAAAGATAAATACTACTTGAGCAAGTTTAAGTAGCTAACGCGTCCGTTACGTTATCATATGGATTAAAATAACAATAAATATTCCAAACAGGATGCGTTATCTAATAAGGAGGTTAAATAATACATTCATAGGTCAAAGAGTGAATGTTTGTTGTTTATATCAAGAACTTAATGTAAGCAGTTAAGAAAGTCATTTTTAAAGACATTTCATTAAAATTTGCCTAATTATTATTTGAAGTTGAATTTAATTTTATTTGTCAATAATTAATGCTGATTTTTTTTATTGAATTTGTTTGTCTCAAAATTTGCCACAGAAAAATGTGGGAGGGTAAGGGAAAAGGTTTAAGAACCCTAATTTTAGCTTATAAATTTTACTATACCCTTAATCTAAACTTAATTTTAACTTAAACTTTGTCAATTTAGAAGTGTGATCCATTTTTCATTTATCTTTCATTTTAATCGAGTGTGTGTGTGCATTAATTATTTCAGTCACAGCTGCGACTATTGACTGATTACTACAGAATGATCTTTTCTTTACGCTTTCTGCTTTTCAGCCAAGAATAATGACTGAATGAAAAGTTTGTAATTGTCTTTCACCATGGCTACTGCAGTTACGAAAGTCACCGAGCAGAGTTCAGAGCGGCGAAAAACAAGAATCTTCAGCAACTTCGGAAGAATAAGATTTCATGTCCTTCAAACTCTAACGAGTTTGCCTCTTTTCAAGATTAGGAGACAAAGGATAGGGGGATTCGGTTGCTAGGACGTTCATCCAATAACGTCAGCAGTTACCATGGCAACCTCATTGACGTCATGGTCTATATAAACTTTATTTGAATGGTCGCTAATACCTTAACGTGGCTGCTCCTTCTTTCAAAGCACATAGCGGGATTATTTTTTTCGGTCTAAAAGCCTAAACTTTGTGTACTATAATTCACAGATTTCTTTTTTTATTTTTAAAAATATATTTTTGATGTTTTTTTGTTATACTTTTGCGAAATATAATTTTCTGAAATCTATGAAAGTAAATTAACTCGGAGAAATTATTATGGCTGACTCTTCCACAAAGCAGTTCTTAGTAAAAGTGATGAAAAACTACAGATTTTGTTGAATAAAAATTAGCATTTCTGCAGCGTGTGAAAGCACAGTTAATTTATTTTTATAAAAAATTTTACCTGTTAGTAATGGAATTTCAAATTCTTCGTACATGATTTTCATTTGATTTTATGAGCAACAGGAGATTTGGTTGTATAATCTTAAACAAGTTTGAATGGAGTGTGATATCTCCGGTGATTGAATTTAAAGAAAAAATCTTAAAAGCATGGATATTAAAATATAAAAAATTAAAATGCATTGTTAACATAAAGCAAAGTTGAAATAATCTCCTAGAGAAGATAGTTTTACACTCATAAAGTTAAAACATTTATTATGAAAAAAAAGACAAAAAGACTCTATAGTGTTAAAGAAACCTGATTACGAATAGCTTATACATATATTTGAGCCAAAGAAATCGAAAACAAAATCAAATATAAATAAATAATTGCTATTACACAGTTAGAATTGGATGCAGTTATGATTTTATTATGGAACGGTGAGCCATCTCCAAACAAAGCTTTGAAACATAGGTGTTTTATCAGAATGTTATAGAGAAAATTCTAATACTGCATTCTTTCAAAATTAAGTACTGCACGATAAGAATTCTGCTATTCAATCAATTCATAATGGTAAAATTGTGTACAGCGTAAAGAAATCTGATTACGAATAGTTTATACGTTTAATCCAAAGCAATCAAGAAAAAGTTAAATATAAATAAATAATTGCTACAATACAGTAAGAACAGGACGTAGTTATGGAACGGTGAACCATCTCCAAAACAAAATATAAAATCAAGGATGTTTTATCAGAATGTTATAGAGAAAATTCTAATACTGCATTCTTCCAAAATTAATTATTGCATTATAAGTTTTCTGCTATTCAACCGATAATTATGTACAGTGATTACATACACATAAATAAGGTTTTAAAAAATCTATATCCTGAAATCCGTGAGATCGAGGGTGATTCCCATTTGCACAACTCTATTAATTTAAAACTGAAATGTTATAGATGGAAGATATTTAGTTTGCTATATACAAGGAGGCATTTAGATATTGGAAATGGAAGTACATAGTTAGAGATAGCTATTTCCCCTGTAAATTTTGTATTTAATTTGTATTTCAGAATTATTTTGTTCTTGTATCCCCACCGAAATGCTATTCATATTGTGTGTGATTTATATAAAATGTTTCATATTTGTAAATATTTCAGATTAACTGTAATAATGTAGGTAAATATATTGTGATATATGAAAATTTTGTTTAACACGACAAAATTGCAGCGTATATTTGGTTTGTACCCAATAATAAATATTTGGAGTTAGAAAATTAATGTGACAGACATCCATAGTAATTTTTCTCTTTAGAGCCAAAATGTTTTGAAGACTTTAGAAGGAAAACAATTGTGGTGAATGTTGAAAAGTAAACTAATAGATGACTATTGTAGAGAAAATATTGGGGCGATACTGAATGATTTGTAATACAAATGATCCATTCATTATGTTTTTGAAAAAATTAATAGAGCAAAAAATTGTAGCAGTTTTTCTAAGGTAGATTAAAAATGCAAGAGACCGACGCATTTTTTTTCCGTTCCTCATGTTCAGCTCCGAAGCAGCTAATTCAATTTGTTTGAATATTTTCTTAAGACTGTATGGCTAAAACAAATTTCAAATCACAAGGATACAGTTTCATGGCAAAAATAAAGGCCTTTTTACTATTTTAAAGTCAATTTTCAAGTCTGAAATTTATAAAATCAAGATAATTGTCCGCTTTGAAGATTTTTAAAACATTATCAATCGTCATTCGAAAAAGAAATCTTTGTAGATTCTGAAAAAAAACATTACCCAAGTAATTGAATCTTGCCATCACGATTAATTCTAGAAGTTTAAAATATTATATCAGTGTCTGATTTTTCTAAATCACAAATGCTTAAAATATTCTAATTCTAAATTTATTAACAACATTTTTATCAACGATTTTGTTCTTCATTGTACATTACAGATTGTATATTACAGAAAAAAAAATATTTATTAACAGCTTAGTTTGGGATTTAACTGCAGAGAAGATGTTATTAAGAAAAATAAAGTAAATAAAAAATGGCATATAAAAGAAAGTAAAAGGTAAGTTGTCATTTTGAAAATCTGTATTAACCAAATGTGTTCAATTATATTTTGAAATATAACTGAAACAGTAATATTGAATTAGGAAAAAGATGAATGATACTTTTTGATTGACAAGAATTTGCAGAGATTAAAAATTTAATTCGATGGCCACATCTGAATCATAAATTTCACTGTTGGCTTGACTTGTGCGCACAATTCCTGTACAAATCAAGTAATGGCAATGAATGCCACAATAAGTTAACTACTGAACAAAATTCATATTAACACATGATGAGCTTGAATTTCTTTTCGTGAGTTTCTTTTGGCGTTTATTAATATATTGTCAAAATATTTTACGTTTAAAATCCATGTGTATTATTGAAAAATGATATACAGATAATCAGAAATTAATCTCTTACAGTTCGTGCTCATTTTAAATAATTTGATTGCGGAAGTCAATCATTACGAAGCACGATATTTATTTATTCTTATTAGATATTACTATGTTTTTCTAATAATGATGAAAAGTGCGATTCAGAAAAATATGGAACATTTCTATCCATGAATCAAAATGGTTGATCGCTTCCATGATGCCCAAGGGAGCAATTTTACCAGTAAGATTGGACCAGCGATTTTTGAAAATCAATTTTTCAATCAATTTCTAGCAGTTTAAAAAATACTTTGACTTTCTACTAAAAATACTATAAAAATGTAATTTAAATTTTAAAATTTTTTTCGATGACAATTCACTATTTTATTTTTTTTCAAATCTTAACTATCAATTAATCGATTAATTTAAATATATTGTGATTCCATACGAGTGATGCTCTCTGGTAAGAATTTAAGAAAATATGGATTTCAATAATCTTTATTATTTAATAACGTATTATAAATTAAAGTTTAAAAAGTAGAAAATAACTAAAATAATTTCCACTTTTTAGTAGCCTAATAAAAGTTTATTTAAAAAATATTTCTATTAAATTTATTTTATTGCTGTGTCTTTTCCATTAGGATTTTTCTTCATTTGCATATTTGTGCTTCAAATTATATTTAAAATTTCAACAAGTCTGTAAGAAAGGTAACAAAGATGTAAATTACAAAATAACGAATCTAACGAACAATTAGGAGATTAGTGTGATATGCTGTAAAATTTCATATCTACTTTAATGTTCATGGCCTAATATCGCGGTCACAGGAATTATCATTCTATTTATAATTAAAAGAAGCTGAAAGCCACTAAATGTAATGACCACCAATGCATTAAAATAATATTTTTATAATTACTATGGTTTGATATTTACACACTTTTATGCCCACTTTTAACTACTATAATTAATATCCAAGGAAAAAGTATTGCATAAAAATATGAAAAATACAAAACACATAATAAAGTGCACGACTGAGAATTATAGAACATAGCACCAGTACTCTGAGAAATCTCACCACTACTTAAAATACTCGTGGATTATTATAATTTTAGCGAAGATTTTTCTATTAATGTTTAAAATTTTCTGCAGATAAGTTTGAAAAAAATTATTTATAAAATTCGTGACATTTACAGTGTTTTTTAGTCGTATTTATCTATATTGTTGCTTCATTTAATACTTAATGAAGAAGCAAAGAATGGGAAAATAATTCAAAAATTCGAAATTCATAAGCATGAAGAAGAATCATGAAGCACATAAAAATTAAGTGCATAATTATACCTTAATTATCTTAATAAATGCCTAATTACTCTCAGTTAACTAAGGATAACCTGCAATATGAAAATTATGATTAGCCAAAAACAGGCTGAATAATAATTATCATGGAATAATTTCACGGATTAATTTTTTTTGACATTTGAAGCTTAGTTTTACTGTAAACACTTAAAGTGCAATACACGAACTGCTATTTATTTAAATATGCAATAGAACAAAACCGAATAGGTAAGAAAATAAATAAATAAATAAAATTCCTAAATTATAAATTTAATCTCATTTTGATATAGGAAAGATTGCCAGAATTGTAACCTTCAAAGGTTATGTACTCATTAACTTGTTCTTATTAGCACAAAGGTATGGCACAAGCTTTGTTCCCGATAATGTTTAATTTTCTCAATACTGCACATTCGAAAAATATCGTTACAAGGATGCAGTTACAATATTGTTTCGTCGTATTCGCGTGTTTCTTGTGATAGGGTCAGTAGGAAACAAGTTAAACATTGATATTGTAAATCTATAATCTATAATATCTATAGATCTTTTTATTGATCATTAAAAATAAGAAGGAGAAGAAGCAAACTAGTAAAAAACAAAAGTCTCTTATTTGGAAAATATTATTATGAAATGATCTACACAATAACTATTCTGTGTGAACATTCACTCACTCCATAGTCTATTTTAATGTTCAATAAAACAGAAAAGAATCGGTGGAAAAATCACGGCTCTGTTGAATAATCGTGAAACTTAGTGCCGATATTCTGCAACCTCATCCTTACTTTAATATTCATAGGGCTATGAAATTTCATGGCCTCCAATGAGCGACGACATAAGAGACACGAAACGGATCTCCATAAAGCGTTCTATCAAGCTCACGTTCTCCACAAAGAGAAGACTAAAAAGACTTAAATAAAAGGGCACAAGGAAAAAGGGCCAAAATGCAAGCAATATATTTCTGCCATTTTGTGAAAAATAAATGACGCGACCTGGAATCTCGTTTCAAAGGACTTCTTCTCCCCCTTCTTCGTTCCTTTTCCCCTGGAGAGATGTTTTATTTTCTTTCTCGAAGGAGATCGTGCTTCCATTTTACATTTAAAAAATAAGAAAGGAAGCCGGAGTGAAAGAGGAAGATCGATTTCAACTCCTCCAAGTGATATTTGTAATTTCTACTTTGGACGAAACAGCGCCATCTGGTAGCGGACGCAAGAACTGTTTCGGCAACATGTGAGATAATTAAAGAGGAAAAGAAGTTGGACTGCCATCTAGAGGTAGAAATTGTAACAAAAGTAATAATAATATGTGAAAGAGATCATATAATTTATTAACTCTCTTATAAAGCTTATAAATATTTATAAATAGCAATAACAACGACAACAAAACCGATAGAAGATGAAAAAAATATTAGAATAAATGGTAGCATATATTATTTTAACACACATTTTGATATAAGTTAATTGATTACCTTTTCGTATGTGAATCAGCATTAATAACAAATATTGCTATTATAATTCATAGATAAGATTTAACAGGAAACACTGCTAGACAGTTTTATTATTTGATTTATATTGTTGTTTTATGTAAATTCACACATTATAATAATTTTAAATTATATTTTGAGGATTACTTGAATTCGAAATTTTTTGTTACATTATTACGCTAGCTATCACATGTTCAAAATTATTTGAAATTTATTCGTAAAATATTAATATATAATTTTTATTTAAAAGTTAGCATCTGAATTTTCAACGATATTCCCGGTCAAGCTATATCTAATATACTGCCATTGTACGAGATGCAAAATTGCAATATTTATATCATGACATGTCAAACAGTGGTTCATAATACAGCCGTAATTCCAACTTTTCACTTTCTGAAGTCCGAAATTTCCGATTTCAGAAAAGTAGACTCTTTATCTTTCTCAAATTTTTATTTCCGAATATATGTATAATATAGAGGTAAATTAAGTGTATAATATTATGAACATCTTTGAACATTCATATTCCAGATGTTGTTTTGACATTAGAATCTAATTCATCCCAGCTAAATAAGATATAAGTGATGTTTTTTAGGTCACAAAATCTCCTTCAAGATACTATTGGCAAACATTTTAGAGATAATTTATTGGATAGTTGGACAACCTGCCATAATTCTATACATTTCATAAACCATTCATTGTCTACCTGTTAGCAGTTCCTTATCTTCAACAATTGCTTCAGGTTGCGCTCTTATACTGAGAGTCTTAAGTGGAAAGTCATTGTCTACATCAAAATGGTTTGTCTAACATACTGAACTTTCTTTTATTTTAAAAGAAAAATAGAAATGTATCCAGAAATATTAAATAACAAATAAAAAATATAATCCACCCCATAAAAAAGCAAGCTAAACTGATCATTAAGTTTTTAAATGTTGAGAAACCATAAAGGTAAGTAACTTAGTAAAATGATATGTTAGATATGAAAATTAAATTTTACGGAATTAAAAAATAAATGCTTATTTGATCATTTATGAATTTGTTTTAAAATATGTGCGCATGTATAAATTTTATTCCATGTGCTGAATTATTTCTAATTAAGTCTGATTTTCTGCTCACTGTAATTTTCCTGAAATTTTAAATGGGGTAACCATCGTCTTGCCTTGCTAACAATTTGCTAAGCTAACAATATTTTCCATACAGAATTCTATCTGATTCCATTCTTTTGATATATGCATTCTGAATCTATTATTCCATCCTTAATTAATTTATTTCGAAAATAGTTTTAATCTCATACAAGATTGTGTCATGCAACGAGGAAAATAAATCGTAAATTATTAATCGTAAATATATTTTGTTATTAAATTAGATTATAATTTTTGCCAACCTATTTTTGAATCAAAGTCATAAATGCTATTTCTTAAATTTATAAAAATTGTAGTTAGAACTGTTTTCACGGAATTTATGGTAAAAGTTATATTATCTATGATTTGTTGAATTTTATTTAGACATTTCCTCGTCTCATGGCAAAACAAATATATTTTTTAACTAAATATAAAACAAATTCTTTTGAAATTTTATTTGCTCTTATTTATGGTTAATATAAAACAGAAATAAAGAACAGAATGTCAATATTATCGAAGAGGTATCACGAAATCAACACAATATCTAATAAAAAGAATAAAAATGATTCCAGTTATAGGTAATTTTGGCAGTAAAACATAGACAGTGTTAATACAAACTTAACCTCTTGATCGGATTTTTTTTTCGAATTTCCAATCCCCCAAAAGTAATTTTTTATTGCTTAAAATTAATATGTGTTCTATCCTGAATTCGAAAATGGAAAATATTTTTGTCAGTAAGCAGTTTCTGCTTGATCTACTGGTGGTCATACATGTGATATCCCGTTCACTGATATCCAGTTTTCCCTGCAATGCACCCACGTTTCAAATTAAAACCAAAATACTCTGTGATAATATATTTTTCAGATCTGTTGGTTTGAGGTATTTAAGATAAATATCTGCATGAAAAGAATTAATAATGATATATAAAATGGTTTTACAACCTTACCATGAAAACAGCTTTATAATCTTTCTTGATCATGAGAGCGTAGAAGCAACATTGAAATAATTTATTGCCGTTTTTTCTTTATTACTAACATTGTAAAAAAAAAAAAAAAATGCGTTGGCAATAAATAAATAAAAAGTATCGACAAATTCACTTTCAACGATGCAATTTTTCTCTTCGTCGCATGATGAGCGACGCCGGCCGTGCGAATTCGAAAATGCCAAACGTATGACATACGACGCCGACCAAGAAGGGGTTAAGCAACTTCAGGTGAAATTTCTAATTAACATTTTTACCAACTTTTCCATAACCTGTTAGTTTCTAATTTTCCTTCTGGAAAGTTAGAGGTCGAATTTAAAATGTTGGCATGACAGCCCTTACTTCCTTCATTAGCTGAAAGAATATCTCTGTAGAACTTGCTTCACGGCGAGTGTTCTTCTATGATGGTGAAACAAACAGCGGCAATTTTCAATGAAAACTGTTGCTCTCAAAATAAATCTAGTAAGGATCTTTCATATTAGCAGTTATATTAGGAGGTGGGGTAAATGGAGTTTTCTCATCTCTACATTCTCGCATGATTCCACAAAAGGAATCAATCTAACGCGTGTTCAAAAAAAAAAAATCTTCTATCTATGCAAAAAACCTTTTCAAGCGTTGTCAGTGAAAAAATTAATAAAATCCCTTTCGAAAAACACATTTTATTAGACTTGATTAGGTTTTATTAGACATTAAGACTTAGAATTTGATTTGAAATATTTTCTACATTTTAATCTTTAATTTATAATTTAATATTATAAATATATGCATTCGTCTTTTCCTGAATTTTATTATCATATTATGACACTCGTACGGAATCAAAATTTAATTAAAAATTATTCCATTTACTGGTAATTTAATTACGATAATATGAAAATAGTGTACTGTCATCAAGAACACACAAGTGCACAAAATTTCAAAATTCTAGCTTATTAGGAAATGAGTGAAAAATAGATTAAAAATTCCATGTTTGCAAACGTGAAACAAATAAAATTAAATAAAAGTGTTTAAAGGTCTTCTAAAAGTATACAAAAGTACCATTTCCATTGACGGTGTAGCTCTGTTGTCTTTCGATATCGTATTTTGGTATATTTCGGAGAGATGTAAAAATTATTTCTCGAAGAAAATGATTCCTACACATTTTTAACATGAAAAAAATTGTATCTATTTAATAATGCCAGTTTCATTGCGCATTGTGGCAGTGATTAAAAATGTGCATTATAATTTCATTTAACTTCAATTGTATCATTATATCGCTTTAAAATCGCTGGAAATTATTAATTAACAAATTTGCAATTCACAAATGATAGAATATATTCGATATTTTGCAGAAAACTTTTAAAATCATTATTTTTAAAGTCTTAAATTATTTCATCTTGATTCATTAAAATTAGGCTAAGAATTTTATGAAAGATTGAGTTCAAAAATTATTTTTAAAAATTAAAAAAATGTTTTATTCAATTGATTTAATTTCAATTTCTTTTTTTTTCAGGGTAAACATCAGACTGCATCCCTTTTTGACGAAAATCGTCCTTGACATTCGAGAAAAACTGTAATGAATAAAACTTCTAGAGGCTTGAAGAAATTAGACAATACAAAGTTAATTGCTTTTGACTTATAACAATAAAACGATAAAGCAAATTAAATGAAATTTAATATCAAATTATATTTTAAAACAAGCATAAAACATGAGAAAATATCATTGGTAATGATAGTTTGATATGCGTATTTATATTTCAAATGCTTAAACTTTAGTTTTGTGCGAAATAAGTTACAAAATTAACAAGAAAAAAACATCGAAATATTGCAAGATTTGATTCTCGATCCGGCTGCAGAAATGTGCATTCGAAAATTATTTGCTTGCATACACAAATCTATAAATTTAAGGGTTCAGATTATTAAAATTAATATTACGGATTACAGAAAAATTGAATTTTTGAAACCTGTTTATCAAAAATATTTTGGTTTTTCATAGATTAAAGCTGAGAAAAAATAAAAAAAAAAAATAGTTTTCTTACATATTGGAACTTTTTATACTTGGAACTTTTTACTGACAACAAAAATTGTTGTTAAATTTCCCTATTACAAAGATGTTGTCCAATATTCATAATATTGCCCAGTATCGTAAACCGTTTAAAAATGACGTAAAAATATTCATAAATATTGTGCGCTACTGGGACATTAAAGTACTTTTCAACAAGCGTGTTTCAATACAAATTGAAAATATTTTTTCAATGTGAATTACTTTTGAAAAAACAGATTTCAAAGGAGAGAAATAAGTATAAAACGAGATTCTGTCATATTAGGAAGTAAAATTTTGGAATTCCTTATTTTTTCTTTAAATGTACACCGTTAGATGACGCCACTGAGTAAGTTAGTAGTATATTTGATTAAATATATATAATTTAGACTATAATATAGAATTTTTACCCTTTCTAAGGCCGAGGGAATATACTTCCCACAAATTCCTCAATTTTTAAATGCATTTTTTTAGGTTGGCGTAAGTTCTCGCTAAATTTTTTAATGAAACAAAAACCTGGATGTCCCAATTTCTTATTTCAAATCAAAGCGAAGTGTCTTGACTTGGTAATTAATTATTAATTAATAAAATTAATTAACAAAAAATAATGTCATCCAATAATCTGAATGAATTTCTTTTCTTAAATTAATCTCAATACCAAAGTTATTTTATTATACCACTACTAGAAAAAATGGCCTTATAAAGGGTTAAATGCAGTGAATAAATTAAGATAGTTGAAAACAAAAATCTCACTTTCGATTTTATAAATATAAACTATTTTATTTCGAGAAAAAGCCCTAATCTAAGATTTGTAAAACAAAATAAAATTTACTTCTGTATATGAGATACAGATGGCATCACGTGTTATTTCTTCACGCAATTTTCGTTAATTGTTCTTAATACAATTCTATTCTTTTAAAATAACAATTTAACACCTAATTAAAATAATAACTGAACATTAATAATTAATAAATAACATAATAATAATTTAACACATTAAAAATACATTACATAGAGTTATTATTTAAGTTAAATTAATTATAAGAGCATTTTATTTTCAATTGCATAGATGTGATCAGTAATTCAATGCTGATTTCAGATTTATTTTTTTACGTTTTTAATCATACAAACATCACTTAACTTTTATTTTATCATTTGATTGAAAGAAAAAATTTACTTTATGGAACATAATATAAGGAAAAGATAAAACGTGTCTCACCTAAGAGAAGGGTATTCTGAACGCTTAAAAAGCATATAAAGGTTCGTTAAATCTTACTCGAAATGCTACAAAAATTTGAAAAGGCAACACTTGTACCTTAAAACGAAAAAAAAAAAAAATCATAGAATTTTTTTAATGCTTTTATTAATGAAAAACTTCAAGGGCAATTATTGGGAGCAGTTTTCTTCCTAAGAAGCTTACATTTTACTGTCTTCTTAAGAAGCTTACATTTTACTATCTTCTTAAGAAACTTACATTTTACTATCTTCTTAAGAAGCTTATATTTGAATACGTCTTAACAAAATTCAAAGCAAGAATAAATCGCAATGAGGTTTGAAATATAATTTACAGGATACTATTGGCTTTAGCTTTCCTTAGCACCAATTCTTCAACTTCACAAAAATAATGCAATATATATTTACGACTTTATTCATGATCCGCAATATTGGGCAATTTCATAATAATCATGTTGAAGTTTTTTGATACCTGCGTTGATATTATTAAAAAAATTTTAGAAGCTCCTATCCAATCATACATGCACATAATTTTATTTTTATTATAGCAACATTTTATTTAACGTTCCACATGATGTTAAAATTATTAAGAGTATTCCATACAAATATTACACAGAACGCATCTAGATTTTCTTCTTTAAAATCCTATCTTCTGCTAAATTATTCTATGCACACTCGATGAAAATACTATTAACAATCTAAACAGCCTACTATTTTTCTTTATCAGAAATAACAAATAACTTACTTTTGTAATGGTAACTATCTTTTATTAAGATTAAAAATATTGAAGAGAGATTTTTCGAGAAGATTTAAATGTGTTGATATACATGGTTGAACCATTGATTACTATCATGAGATTTTTTAAGAATTTATGAGAATAAAAATTGTTGATGAATTAAAACTAAATAGCTGATTGGAAATTTCTTTAACTGAACGCCTGCAGTAACAAATGAATAATTTTTTTCCACTAATTTTTAACTGGAAAAGCATTTTTATTGTAAATAGTTAGCTCATTTGATTTTCGTAGCTTGGTAATTGCATATATTTTTTCCTTCTGTATAAACAAGATGAATGACAGATTTATGTGTATTTTATTATTTTGAATCACTTAACTTAAAGAAAGAAAGATATCCTAAACTTTAAGGATAAAATATTGCATTATAACGTTTTAAAATTGTTAAGACCGTATTGGAAAATAATTAGAAATTCAGACGTGGAATCTCATCAAAATCTTATTGGAAAAGAATTAAAAATTACTGAAAATCAATACTATTTTTGGAAGAAAGTATATTATTGTTAAAAATTTAAGATATAAAAGCCATTTGAATAAGGAGAAAAATTTAACCCTGATCACTTCTCCTACAAGTTCGTTGATTATTTAAATAATTCTTTTCCTAACATAAAAAGGTAAGGGGAAATAATTTATTACAAAATCAAGAGGTATTATGAACAAGAAATATAGTATTCTGTGGTGCCCTCTATTTTCAGACATCTCAGGTATCCACCTTTTTTCTGTCTTCCTATTGCATATGCGTGATAATATATTTTTAATATAGATGCAATATTTCAATCCTTTTTTATTAATTAAAATTTATCATATAAAATGATAAAACTTTTAGGAACTCTTATATTTGCTACAAAACTGTAACATGCATACTGAGATAAATTTATCCAGAGTCTTCGGTTCTAATTTTAGTCTCAGACGGATATTATGACAATAGATGGAGTTAAGCCAATGTCATAAAATTAAAATACTGATTGTTTTTAGGGAAATGACAACAGAAATTCGGTTGAAAGACTGGACTAATCGTTCAAAGCATTTATCTCTCTTACATTAGCAATTAAATAAAGCTTGCCAATCCTGGTACATCTTATCAAATCTCTTAGTTGTTATTTTTTATCCGTAATTATTATAATTTCTTTTATAACTACGACTTCGAATATATTTTATAGACACAAATATACATAGAGACATTTTTTTTCACATAAAAGTTCATAACCATCTGTAAATAACTCTTTTCAGAAGTTTTTTTTATAAATGAAATACTTTTGTCATGGAGCTTCAATAAAATATTTCATGCAATTTAGGTTATAATATTTTACCGAAAATAAATCTTGTTTTTGATTCTTATTTTACCATTTTATTTTTGTAAGAACTTTTGGATGAATATATAATATTTAAATTTTAATCTATTGGAATTATGGAATATCTTTCTTTGGTAAAGTTAAATCGCTGCCATCAATTTTCAGAAGCTTTTATAAAGCAACCAGTTAACATAAAATTATATTATAAATGATATGAACACAATTACAGATGAAATTAGGGTAAGTTTTCTAGTTTCATGTCATTATTTAAAATCGGAAATTCAAATGGCGGTTAATAAATTAGGAAATTAACTCGGTTATTTTTTCTCGGTTTATTCGGCTATTTTCCTCGAATTATGTTATAGCAAGTTTTCTTGTAGTCATAAAAGAAAAATTAGAAGTTCAAAATAAAAGATAAAAAATTCATAGTATCTGAATATTGGCACAAGGATATAGATTGAATAATTAAAAATAAAACCAACATTTTTTTAAAACAAAATTTATATCAGAAACAAAAATAAGATATTGCTTTCTAGGAAATGACAGAGATGGCGCCATGTGAAGAATTAAAGACTATTTGTTTGACACTTGATAAAAAAGGATAATAGAGTATTCAAAGGGTTTAATAGAAATTATTGTTATTTTTATAACAGTTCAGTTATTTAATTATTATTAATGTTAATTAATTATTATTATTTTAAGTTATTTGTACTGTTATTGAATAAATAGTCCTTCTTTAAATATCAACTTTGATAACAAATTAAAAATTATCTGCAAAAATTTCTTGTTGTACAAAGTTCTTTTAAAATACCAATTGATGTGTATTATTTTAAGGGTTTCATATAATAATTTTAAGAATTTTTTTTGCCACGACTGAAAACGATCGAGCCAAATTCTGATATTTCACTGTATAATAGATAATTAAGGTTTATACATTTCAGTATCGTTGCCGTATCTTCAAGCCAAGCCAGATTTCAATGTAAGGCAGCAATCTCCTTATGTAATACTCGAATTCTATAGACACAAATTCATTTAAGATAAAAAAGATAGCTGTCAATAAGTCAAGCCATCAGGGATGAGGTGAGTCGTTTACAACTAAGTAAAACATTTCTTTCAGAAAATGTACATTATTCTGAAACACGAGAAAAATTCTGTTTACATAGAAACTACAGATTATCCGATATGGATGCACCTTTCGTAGAAGGTCGTGTGATAAAATACGATACTCCGAATTCAATACTCTTGTAATTAGTGATACGGATTTTTAACATTGTGAAAACATTTTTTAAAAAAATTCATATGTACCATAGCACTATTAAAATATTAAATAATTAGGATATACAATATATCCAATAAGTTGAGGACATTTAACGACATGTAAATTAATACATTGTTGTAATTATATCTATATTAAGTTAGTTTTAAAATTTGCAATTAAGTTTAATGATATAATATTAATAAATACAGTAATGTACCGTTTATACGTCTTACAATGCACAGACGTAGAACGACGTATAAATGAAAAGATGTATAATCGAAAGTTATTACAATTCAATGCTACTAATGTAAACTTATTTAAAAGTATTAATTTTAAAGTTTTTTTAAATAGTTCTAGTATATTATTACTACATAATATAGAAATCAAAAATTAAATTTTAAAATTAAAAATTTAACATAAAATTGAGAAAAATCATGCCTTTATCTTATAACATGAGTACTAATTATGCATATCTTATACAATTTATGTGCATGCAGTAAGGTATTTAATTTAAAAATCTTTAATCGTGGTCTGACGTATTGATTGTCTGTGAGCATTAATTGCAGCATTATGAATCGAATTAAGTTCAGAGATTTTTTTCACTATTCTTTTGACAAAAGAAATAAGTTCGAAGTTTTTCAATTCAATCTTTAAAGGAAGATGAAATAATTTCTTAATCATCGCTTAAATTAACACCAGACAGTTTGTCTTCTATTAATTCATCAGTTGTGAATAATTTCGAAGTCATGGTATCTTTATACACACATAGTACTTTACAGTTCATATAGTAGAAAGGAGGAAAATTTCACATTTTAGAAAGGGGAAACGACGTATAACTGAAGCTTTGTGTCGTATAAACGAAGTACTGTATCATAACAATGAATACGAATAAATCGGGACGGTGATGGAACGACGCATTAATGAGAAACTTATAAACTGTGCTTTACTGTATAAAATAACTGTGATAGCGTCTTGGTTGCCTAATCATAAAGAAATGGACGACATCAAATCTGAAAAGTCTGTCTGTCTAACATCAAAATTGTACATGAAGTACATTGAAGCAGTGATAGATTTTGAAACCAGTCAATCAACGACAGACATACTTCAATCTTTTCATTATAGAACGATTTCAAACCTTCTTTAGTCGCAGTCATTGGCCGGGCCGTCTTAATAAATTTAAGCGCCCTGGGCTATAGATATTTGGCGCCAAATCAGAACCGCAACTAGGAATGGCCTTTGATCCAAAGAAAATACCCGCTTAGTAAAATAATTGAGGAGCAAAAAAATAAAAGAAAAATTCATTTTTTTTTATTATTTGTTCTCTCTTTACAATTTGTCAGATCGGAGTCTTTTCATATTTAAAATTATAATTAAATAAATTCTTTGGGACCAGAAAATCAGTACAGTAAATTTATAATCATTATTATCAGTAATTAATTAAATCAAAGCAAATCAGTACAGTAAATTTATAGGCTCCCTTGGATCAATGGCGCCCCTGGGCTATAACCCAATTAATCTATTGGAAAAGACTATTAACTAATGATCCAATAGATTAATCTATTGGATCATTAGCTAGAATAAAGATTATGATACAGTTTGGTCTCCAAGCTCGCAAAATTTCGCAAACCGTTAAAACGCTCGCCAAACGATCGCCATCTTGGATGGCAGGAAAAAAGCTCGAAGTTACTTTCTAGATTCAATTAATTTTCGTTTCGTAGAGAGGCAACTGAAATTTTGTGGATTGCTACATTTGGCGACTTATCGCTTGGAAAATGCATACAGTACCGTAGTGGGTATCTATTAGATATTACGCCTAACGGAAGCATAAATACGAAGCATGCAATATTGCGGGTGCATACAAGAAAATATACCTATACATATAAATGCGATCTTACATAAAATAATAGCTGAAAAACATCCCCTCCTTGTAATTTCCTGTAAGGCTCTTCTTACCTTACCCATTTTCTATTTATCATGACTGATCTTCTGCTTATATACGTAATTCAAATCTATTCTGTTTGGTTTTGACAGAAACAAGTCTATAAAATGAATGGAAATAAAGGAATATTCTGAATGGAAAGATTGTAATTTTACTAAAAATTCTTCCACTGAAAGGCTCATATTTTATGAAGCAAGAAAGATCAAGTGTCGAAATTTACATGCAGAAGTTTTAGATTAATGAGAAGAACTTTTAATTAGGCCCAAACTCACGAGGCAAACTTCCACTGAGGGTTCATTTCAAAACGTTGATCTTTAGATAATTACTCTATTTTAACAAAGTAATTCAGGTGAAACCATTAAAATCAGATGAAAAATTCGGGAAAATAGTTTCATTTTGTAGTGCGTTAATAATTAAAATGTGTAGCGTTATACAAAATCCTTTACATTAAGATTTTTAATGATAATTAGGCAGTTCTGTAACAAGATGGAATTGGGTTTGAGAAACTGTAGCAGCAGTATAGGTGATTCGGTAAATTTACTATTGAATATAGAAAGTAAAATTGACACATTAACTGACACCGACGCGCTGTCACGTCTAGAACCTATTATCTAATTAGATGATCCCTTCTCTACTGTCGTTAAGAGATGACAGAAAATGGGGCATCTAATTAGATAGATGTTTAGAATATCAGGCGCGAACAGTGACAGCGAATGTGTTTAACATATAATATGATGTTAAGAAGTGCGCTTTTTATTATTTTTGCATAAATTTCCAGCAGGAATTTATTGTCCATATTTATAAAAGTTATTAATCAAACAAAACACGCAATAGATTTTGATTCACAATTAACTTTATATTGTCTGGAAAACATCTGGCAATTCTATTAATAAACATTGAAATTATCTTCTTTGCATACTGTAAGGATTCTTGGTTCGAGACTCGATTCCGTGAAAGATACGCCGTATATATGAATATGATGCCCGTTAACCCTTTAACAGTTTTGCTGAAGCTTCACTCGTGCATCGAATTAAATTTAAACTTATAAAGCTAAAATAAAGCCATTCATAGATGTTATAACTTGACATAAAAATGACAGGTAATTCATTAACCCTCTGAATGCGTCTCCCGCGGGTTGGAAGCAAGTCTAATTTCTGCTGCATCCTGCAATTTCACAGGCTAATGTGTTTACTGAATACTTTTATAGCGTTGCGTCATATTACACTAATAAAGCTTTGTATATAAATAACTACTCGCTTGGCTTAACGGTATTTGAAGTCGTTTTCAAACGTTGTATCTAAATAATGATTAAAAAAATAAAACAGTCAAAGAGTTAAGGTCTCAAATGTTCTATGGGCGTGTAGTTGAATCGATACGACAACGCATACCCTAAACAGAAGAAGGTCATCCAATTAGATAGTATCTGAATTACAGTGTTAAAACTGACCAAAACCACGCTATTCAAGGGTTATATAAATCGACAGCCAAACGTTCTGTTTCTGGTATGGTGAAGAAGTTTAGAGAGGGGTATGACGGCTAAAGTGCAGGCCCTTTCAACTGACTACAGTAAGACAAAACAAAATTCACAAAGGACAAGGTTATTAAAAAAACGCAAAGTCTCAAAATAGCCCTCGTGTAGCTTCAAAATACGATGTTAATTAAATAAATTAATATAATTTATATATTTATACGTAATATTTTTGACTATAGCAAAGTTTAAGTAAATCAACATATTTTTTCACCAGAAGGTGCTGAAATTTTATATGCAACTAGCTGTTTTGCCCTGCGTTGCTCGGGATTAAAATACTTTCATGTCTAATATTTTTGATGTAAAAAACTACTTTTGTATAGAAAATTACAATACCCAAATTCTTTTATCACCTGAAATGTTTTTTAATTAAAATGAGAATATCAGTTGAACCAGACGATTTGTAAAAACCGTTGATAGCTAATTTTCTCCATAAATCATTAGTATTTATTGCATAGTACTTCAAATTTTGTTCATAAATCTTGCAGCATAAGAAAGATTTTAACGGATGTTTTGGGACAATTACATAGTAAAGTTTTCATTGAGAAAATGCGTTAGAATAAATATGAATAAAAAAAAAATAATAAAATTTGCATTCATCCAAAATTCTTCTAATGTGATCTTGCTTAATTGCCAATTAACTGAAATTTTAATTAGATTTGAGGCTTTTAAAAGTTGACGATTGACTCTCTTCTTATGTAAAACATATTTATAAAAATAAGCAAAAATTTCAGAAATAAAGGTAAATTAGTTCAAAGTCTAACCGTTGCATAGCAACGAAGTAGCTGTAAATTTGCGTTATTTCAAAATCGTCTGCGCGTAATTAACAATTATTATACATTAAAAAAATTAATAAAAATTGAAGGAAATGTCACAGATATGAAAGTGATATCATTGAAAAGGTAAAATTTTGAACTTTAAGATGGTATAAAAATATTTTTTGTCGGATAATTTGCTCCGAAGTTACGGCGGAAAAACGCTTTCGGGTAATTTCTAATTAACTGCCTGTTTAATTAACTTTTGGACTTAGAAAAGTTCGAAAGTGTCTGTCCCTTATCTTAAATAATAAGTGTACAAAATTTGGTTGAAAACTGTCCATTGGTTTAGGAGGAGATGTGGAACATAGCCACATACATAACCACAAACCCACAATGAAATTATTTATATTAAGATATGATTTCTGAGCAAGAAGTAAAAACGTAAACGACAAAAAGTGAAAAAATATTTCATTTGGTTGTTTTCAGTGCTGCCTGATAAATTATGAGTGATTTCGCAAAGAATATATAAGAACCATATGTACCACCCTGGTAGAAATTCCGAAAGCGAAATTCAGAACATTCTGTCAGCCTAGTCGTTTGTTCTTCCGATGGATTGAATTTTTTTCCGTTATAATATATTTCAAAATGCGTAACTGAATTTTCAAATTCTCTTTTTGGCATGCTCATCAATATATGCTCATGTTAAAGGATTTACAGAAAATGCCGTCCTAAATATAGTACCATTGGCTGAGTTCCATCTTAAATTGAATTCTTGCATACTGATTGAATTATGCAGACCTGAAGGAAGTTTAAAGTTGCTATCTTGTGATTATTTCTGCCCTCTTTTAACATACATGTTCCTTCAATAAATAACGAGAAATTAATCATAGAATTTAGAAAAATCTTTTAGATTTATAAGGACCAGTTTTTAATTGTTTCAAGATAACAAGGGTAATAGAGGACTAAAAAATTAAAACTTGTTGCACTTTGATTTGCTTTTCATTTTAAAAACAACGCCTATTCATTCATTTGTTATATTTTCGTTTTAAAAATATGTAATTCAACAGCTCCTGAGAAAGTTGAAGATATTTTTAGAATCACATTATCCACATTACTCTACGAATGTCATATTATAATGTAGATATGAATATGGAAGAAAGTGTTGGTTCACAGTTATTTTTAAGAAATGGTAAACTAAAAATGCATTGTTGATAGGGTAAAAATATGTTTTGGAATCCTAGGAAGGTAATCACATCTTTTTAGAAATGAAAAGGTGAAGTAATTAATATTCTCTTATGTAACAACAGCCAAAAATAAGAAAAGTCAAGCCGATAACTATGGATATATATTCCAAATATTAAACGAATAATTTTGAAATTCTTGGAAAACTTAAATCATCTATTTATCTAGAAAATGTTTTTTTTGTTATTTAATATTAAATACACCGACTACCGACGATTATAATGTATTTTATTATGTATATATCAGATAATCCATAAAAACTGAAATGATTGCATTTTTATATGCTTATTTAAACTATGCAAATATTAAATCATCTAAGCATCGGATAAAACATTAAATATTTATAAATATAGCTTTTGAAAATCTAATCTTATAAAGAATCTAAATTATTTAGGGAAATTTTCTCACGAATTTAATTCAAAAATATCATTACAAAACATCTGTAATATAACGAATTAAACAGAAGTAAAATTTTACCAGATATACAAATATGAATGAAAAAACGAGCACATGGCGCATGGAGTTTCTTGAAACGTCCTGCTGATAAGAACCAGGCATAGACTTACAAGCCTCACAACAGATTCTTGTGTTGAAAATGAAATTTTTGATTCCAACTTAAGAAGCAGCAAATCCCATTTATCTACCAGTGAGAGTTTTAAAGCATGAGTCTGGAAGGGGCTTCGTTTCGTGCCGTTGCTCTTCTTAGAGCACCCAAAACATACGGTATGGTTATCTTTATGATCATACCATTCAGTGAATATCTCAGAGTTCACATAAAAATATTCCAATCTCCCGAATGGGCTTTTTCGCTTATTTTGTAAAGAAAACAATAGATCCTGGATTCTCTCCAAATGACAAAATCCTCCTGTGGGTTGAAGGTAAGAGAATCTAGATGAGAGACGAGAAAACACCAGATTAGAGGATTGAGAATCATTCTATGAACTGTATCTTCACTCATAAGTTAAGAAAACATGGATCAAGTCTTGCTATGTCTAGGAATACGGTTCCTGAATCTACAAAAGCGGTCTTTTTTTCCTGCAAAAACGAAGGATTAACTCGGATTCACGAAGAATTCATTCATAAGTGAAAAAAATAAGGCTCTTGTCTTGTAATATTCAGGAATACGGTTCCTAAGTAAACAAAAGTGGCCTTTTTTTCTGCAAAAAGGAAGGGTCTAGAATCTATATACAGTTTACTTTGAAATTATCATTCCAGACTCAGCAGCGAGGTTCTGACAGTGCTCTCTAGGATCCAAATTTCTATGGCGTTTTAAATTTTGTGCCATGTATTGATCTTCTGAAAAGTATCGTAGCTTTTGATCGCTCTTGGTCGGCAATCTAAGTGATCCAACATAAAACATTCCTAACTGTCTATCGACGTCGGGTTGAGACTGGTCAGCTTCAAGCCTACTTATATTTCACCATTTTATTCCATCGTCTAGACGATTTTGAGAATACATTTTAACTGTAATCGATAAGTCTAGTTATTCTTCGTGGAAGAAATTCATTTCTGTGGACGAAATTTACAAATTAGAAAGGTTCAGTTCTTTAAAAATACGCAGTCTTTTAATAGTTTAACAAGCAATAGGTACTTAAATTGCATTTAACATTCTACAGATCTACATGGCATCATTTCTATTTTAAATAGATAGGTGTTTTGAATAATTGCGATTAATTTAATTTAGATACTATGAAATCAAATTTTAAATCACTCATTTCTAGATAAATTTTTCCTTTGAATCTTTATTGAATCAACGGCGTGTCATTTATTTATACGACCATTTAGATACGAAGTTTATGTCATTAGTTATAGTATTAAAAACGAAACTGAAAATACGAAATTTATCCTTAACAGCAAAGTTAAGATATGGATCACAACCCGGAATCAAACCTAATCCAAACCCAATAAGCCAAATAAAGAATATTTGCCATTGTGCCCTACATCTGGGACAAGTTCCAAGTTCAATTTCAGAAGACTCTGGTACCCAGTCGTTTGTAAATTCTTATCCGGTAACTTAGTTTTTTTCTTATTATTATAATGCATTTCAAAATGCGTAACTGAATTTTCCAGTTCCGCGTTTGAGTGAGCTGATCAATACATTCTTAAATATTTCTAGACAACTCAGCAGTAAAAGATAGCAAGATCGAATGAATTCCGTCTTAAATTGAATTTTCGCATGCTGACTAAATTATGGAAATTTGAAAGAAGTTCGATCTTCTGATCATTGTTGGCCTCACTTTTTTAAAATACATGTTCTTCTTTCATAGAATCTGTTGAAAAACCATTAGTAGAATTTTGAGGAATGTTTTAGTTTAGTAAGAATAAGTAATTTTCCGGAAGTGGTTAAGGTGCCGAATGAAAGATAAATACGAATTATATATCGGGTGCTTTTTATATATTTTGTATAAGATTGTTTTCCTGTGTATTCCGATTATTTTTCTTTTATTTTTGTAGTTTCAGTGCAATAAGTTTTAATTTTTTTAAAATGGTTAAGAAAGCGTCATGCAAATTATTTTTAGGAAAGTTGTAAAATTGTTTCCCTGGCATGCTAATCTTATGAAAGGAAAGAGAGTTTCACAGCGGTGTGATGTATTTCAGCATAGCATGAAGAATCGTGGAGCCTTCTTTATCAAAAATAATATGTTTATTGGACGTCTTCCACAGCACAAACACGTAAAACAAACACATACACTTGCATCACAAACTTTACATCACTCACTTCTGAACATCGAATTCCATGTCCAATTCTCTTATTATTCGTTGTTAGGCAACGTTAGCTAAATACAAATATATTGTTTCCACACTATTTTTATAACCTTTAGAGAAGAATTAATGCCAAACGATATTTTAAAATTAAGTTCTTTTATGCCCAAACGATTTTTTTTATCTAATTAATTTCTTTTCTTTAAATATTTTAATAATTCTACAAATATATATATATATATATATATATTATTCCTTGCGAATATTACAGCTGTTTTACTGGGAGCCGAGCCAACGAACTTGGCGACAAACTTAACTACCATTTTGGCGACAAGTAGGCAACTTTGGCGACAAAAAGAAACTTCTATAAAATTCATAAGTTGTGGTCCTATCTCTACTTGGGATGAAAATATCAAGAAGCTTCGAGAGAAGATTATAGGACTTATGACTCTTATTATGACTGGGGATGGAAATATCAAGAAGCTTCGAGAGAAGATTATGTGATGTCATATCCTGTCGGAAAAGATATAAATACTGATATCTTATCCAGTGAAGCTCATCAGTGAGTTTGGTCAGCAGAGAGGCTGGTGAACTGACAGACATTGAGTGCTATTGAAAGTACTGTGACTGATATTTATTAGTTATCTGCTGCATGTTTGAGTTATTAATTTATAAAAGTGCTGCTTAGTTTTGTTACCTGTGCTATGTTTTATTCTTCTGGAATATTTGTAAAATAAAGAGTCATTTATCTTTTTTATAATCCTGCTTGTTGGACTGTATTCACACCTCCACCAGGCGATTTTTGTAACAATATGTAGCTTTTGGTTTCATTTTATGCATAAAAAGATATTTTTAGATACACATTTTTTATTTTTCTATTTGCTGTTATATTTATTACAACGGATCACTTTCTCTGAAAAACACAAGACTAGGAAATTCAAAATGATTTCATAATCTTTCGGAATCGTGAAATCTTTATTTAGGAATTTATTATGATACAAAAAAATAACTAATGCTATAACAAATTTGGTAATTTACAATAATGGACTTGCTTATTGCGTATAATTGAATAACAGTTCATATAGCGAAATAATTCAGAATATCATAAATAGAGAAGATACATTTACTTCAAAATTCTTGTAATGGATTTCTGCATAACAATTTGTGTGTTGAAGGTTATACTTTCTAAACGCAACAACTAGAAGAAAAAATTCTTAAAAAAATTAGCGACAGAACTTTTGGAAAAGAATTATTTATGACTGAGAAATTCGTATGTTTTTATATTCTACATAAAGGACTCTTAAACTGTGTGTCTTGAACATTTGTGGAGTTGCCTGGGAAAATATTGGGCCACGAAAACACTCTTTCTCAGATTTTTCAACATTTGCAGAAAAAAAAAATATTTTGGAAAGCCATTTTGAATTGAAATATTTTAACGAAAGTGCTTAGTAAATATTTATTCCTTTGAGTTATCAATAATTAAGGTTTCATTTCCCTTCTATTTTCCAATTTAGTTTTCGTAACAATTTCTCTATTGGAAATGGGGATGAGATTTTTTATTATTTAATATTAAAACGACTAAAATGTGTTTTATTTTGTTTACCAAAATAAATAAAAACAGACAGATAAGTATTTATTCCCTTCAGTTATAATCAATTAATGTTTCGTTTTCTTTTTATTTTCCCAATTCAGAGTTCGTAACAAATTTTTCTGGTGAAAATGCATATTTTGTTTCTTACAAATAAGTTGCATAAATTGAGAAAGATTATGAAGCAGGTTCTTTAGTATATGCTAAATATTTCTATTGGTTTTAAAAACTTAATAATAAAACCGGCACTCAGATGAAAATCTTTACACTTTGTATAGCAGCAGAGTGGAAAATGCATTCTCAGATTCATCCAAGAAACATAATTCATTAACATGAGATTCTACGCAACTATTCAGTCTGTGAAAGTTAAAGGTTTTCGTTGTTTCATAGACAACTGGAGTCTATAATTGAAACAAATTCTTGGCACGTGTGTTAGCTTACTGAAAATCTCACATTAAGCACTTATGCATTGTTAGAAATCTTCTCAAGTGTTTTTTCGTTTGAAACTCCAGTCTCTACTTTTCTTCTTGCAACTCAATAAATACCAAACCGGATAGGAGCCGCATGAGCTCTAGAGACGGCGGTGAGGTGTGGTGTTAAAGTGTAAAGTCTAGACTTTCACATAAATAAAAGTTGATTCAGATAATAAAAGTTGAAACAGAGTTTCCCAATACGTTACAAAATACATACAAACACAAAGCAAGAAGCATTCGCTCTTGAAATTAAATTAAAATGAGATATAGAATATATCTTTTGTTATATTATTGTAATCATGTATTAAATGACAACAATACAGGAAGCCTTAACATGGAGTTTCTTGGAACCAAGACAAAAAAATAATGCTTTAAACCCGTCTTGGGCCTAGTAAGAAAAATACGAGAGCTAAAATACTTAATTTAAAATAATGGTATTTATGGTATATTTTCAGATTTAATGCCAAAAAGTTGTGAACAGAAGAACCAGTGATGGTAAATAATTTCGCTGAATGATAAAATTTACCAAGTAGTATACTCCAAAATGGATTTCTTAAGTCATATTTCACCAATTGGCTTACCAAGACCTCGTTTAGCCGTATCATATTACGAAGTACAGCAGAATATTTCCTAATATTCTGCGGGATAATAATTTTATCAAGTATACCCAAATGAACAAGATGTTGATAAATTAAACAATATTCCCCAAAAAAGAAAGTAAAAGTAATTTTGATTGTGAAACTCTTCTTTCTGTTGTGTGAAAATTTGGAGACGGATGTGAAAGATTTAACATACGTTCTAGAAATTCAAGATAATTATTAGTCAGAAATATAACCCGCTTTATTATTAATGTCATTTTCTACCAAAATATATTTCTGCTAATAATAATAATACAATTTTGTGCACAACTTCGAACACGTATTCCTAAAATTGGATTAACTAGCATATTTTTAACCGAATTCGCTTTTGGATAAATAAAGATATCCTAAGTTCATTTACTTAATATTTCAAGTACACCAAATCAATATTTAAAGTAATTCTTCACTAAATTAATGGAAGCGCACATATTTGTGGATTATCTATCGGACAGGGTTAAAATATTTTTCGGTAGAAATCATTAAGATTTATTACTGCTATTTATTACTTTGGTTAATCGTAATTCAGTTATCATTTGGAATTATGATTAAATGAAATTCCAGAATATTCAACAGGGGGATGTTAGTTCCGCAAATGATGCATTAATTTTCTTAAGATGCATTATTTCAGGATAATTTGCCAGTAATTTATTGTTGAAAGGCGAAATAAGGTTAAACACAAAGTAAATAATCGTTATGGTTCTGGTTTTACTTGTAAATACAGTATACTCTCCATTATCCGTGCGCGGATTATCCGGTTTGCGGATTATCCGTGCTCATTCTGGACTCACAAAAAATTAAAGAGAAACATTTTCACGCTTATCATGCATGTAAAATCGATGTTGATGTTCGATCGAGAGATTCATTCCGTGAAACTAGCGAGCCGTGGCGGCGGAGGCTAAAGAATAGATTTTTTCTTTCTTCTTCCCCGTGAAATCTCTACCGGTTCAAAACCTAATTTTCCGAGAAATGAATCATCCACTTCCTACTAGTTCATTCTCGTACAAACACGCTTTTCCCTGACGCGTCATTCTTTAACTTCTTCGTCTTCTTTCACTTTCGCACGTGTTCCTTTAGTTTTTGCGTCTTGTTTATCGTCAGTTAATAGCGTGAACTTTTTTACTGGCAAAAAATGAGTGGTGTGAAACGAAAACGAAACGTTTTAAATGTTAAACAAAAATTAGAAATCCTTCAAAAACTTGATAATGAAGAATCAGCTAGTACTGATACAGAAGACGTACTAAATGAGGGGAATACAATTTTTCATTCTACTGCTCTACAATCTGTGGAAACTTTATTAGATTATATGGGACAAAGAGGATTTGATTACGGTGACATTACTGAGGTTCGTAAAATATGTGTCGATATACGACAAGAGATGACCGAACAGCAGAAGCAAAGACGCATTACATATTTTTTAAAACAGTAAATGTTAAAAGGAAAATTCCTGGTTTGATGTTATACAGCATGCAAATGTAAGTAATTTTTATATTTTTGTTCTGTTGTTGATTTTTTCATTAATAAAATGGAGTTTTGGGATTATCCGTGTTTTTCTATTGTCCATGCTATCCCTCCCGGTGATTAAGCCGGATAATCGGGAGTGCACTGTATTATGATAAACAGTGATTGTCATTGAAAATATAGTATTTTCATACTAACAAATATAATATTTCCCTACTGCTGTATAATGATTGTAAAATACAAAAATATAAATTTTTAATTTCTTTGAGAAATTTCTCTTTAGTCTAGAAAAGACATGAAAAATTGTTCTTTCAAACAAATTTCAGTTGTGCAATTACAAAAAGTTGAAATGAATTTCTAAAATTTAAAAAATAAAAAGACAAATATTAGCCAATTTTCTTTGATAAAAAAATTGCAAGATGTTTAAATTAAAGAACCGAATAAAAACTGTAATGTTTTAAAATAATTGGTTTTTAACTTCTGAATATTTTTTTTCAGTCTAGAAAAAAAATGAAAATTGCATTTAAATTTATTTTTATAAATGCAATAATCTCTAATACTAATAAAGATGAATGTTTGGTGTATGTATGTCTGTGTGTCTGTATGTCTGTTGGCGCTCTTCGGAACAGACCGTAGAACGTAGAGATACCAAATATGGCACAGATATACTTTGTATGCTGAAGATGTGCACCTCAGAGTAATTTTTTTCAATTTTTTATTCAAATTTTAATTACTTCAAAATTAAGGCGAATTTCGACGTATTTGGCCTTTTCTCCGTCAATAACTTCAAAAAGATTTAATGCATGGAAATAATTTTTATGCCAATTTAAGGTGCAAAAAATTAAACAATTATCTTTCCAATGCTATTAGTATGAGTACTGAACGATAATTAGTTTCAATTTTACAAGGTTCTTAATTGCCATTAACTCCGGTCAAGGTCGCTCAAGGAGACCGTTTCTCTTTTCGACCGAATGGGGAGACCAAAGGTAGGGAGGAAGAGCGGGAATATTATAGAGGGTTCTTGAGGGGGGAATTTCGTAGCCTACTTCTTCTTTTCCGAACATCTTTGGTTTTAATGAATTATAGATAGCAAATTTTGACATGTTTTTAAAAAAATCAAATTTTAATGCATTTTAAATGTATTTGGTACGTAAAACACTTTCTGCAAGTTTTTATCAAATTTTTAGTATTGATTCTAATTATATGCCGAACCAATATTTCAGAAAAACTAACTTCGAATACACAAATAGAACGGAACAGAATATGGAACATTACATTGAAAAACATTTAAAGTTTTTTGCTCAGATAAATGTTTTCTGATATCACACATAATATTTCAAATAATCTCTGATATTTACTTGAGTTGCAGGATTATTGCTTTTTTAAATTTAAAATAATACTTTATTTTATTTTTATTGAAATATCAGATTTGAAATTACATTAATTGTAACATATTTACTTAAAATTAAAATGCATTTCAAATTGCTTCAGTAATGTTACAAGAAGTTCAAAGCAATGTTTGAAAAGTGGCAGCGGATAATTGCATTCATTTAAATTCTGTCAAAATTAGATTTCATTTATCTACTGACAAACTTTGAAGTTTGACTTGATGTAACTGAAAATGACCTATCTATTATATTATTCTGGATTCATTTGAATTTCATTTTTGATTTTGGAGCTATTTCATCTAAAAAGAATCTAAAAATTCAAGATTTAAAACATTTCACTTGGTTTATAGTAGTCATTTGTGGAAATCTTCATTTTTATATATCATCTTTCAAGGCCAACAGTTTATTATGATTGGAAACTTCAATTAGAAATTGCTTAATCGGGAGCTTTAGTTCTAAATTATTAATGTGAAATATAAAAATAGGAACTAATTAAAACAGCTTGCTAATTCAAATTTTACTGATATAACTGAATCATTTTAACTAATAAGTAAGGCGAACCAGCTGGTCGCCGTAGGCTGCTAGTGAAAAATAAAATTAGAGTTTTCAAAATTTAAAAACATTAGAGTAAAGTTTTGAAATTAAGTATTTAACTATTCAATAATTAAAAACTACGTAGTTATAAAAGTAATTCCTTTCCAAAGCTTTTCAATCGTTATTTGATCTCAACTATTCCCACTTTGTTTTCTTGTGTTTATTCAGCGCAACTCTTACATAGCAGTTAAATTTAAATTAGTTCAAATCGCTTACGCATCTTCTTCATAGGGATTCGGTAAAAAAATAAAGAAACTGTTTATTTTTATACGACCATAGTGACACAAAAAGTCACCACTACTGAATGCTATGAGGAAACATTACTGAAAGGTTGCATTTGGAATAAAAAGTCGTGTTAAAGAACTATTTTCATATATATTTTCTAATTATATAAATTTGTGGTTATTTTCCAGCCTAATTTAGAGCTATAGACAGTTATTAATCTTTGAATAACAAATACGCAGCCTAAAAGCAAGATATATTACGAATTGTTACGATTGTGGTTCCATATTTCATAAAAAACTATGACACAAAATGCGAAATTAATCTACTTGTAAGGACTTTTTTGCATCTTAAAGAAAAGAATAAACCGGTTGTGTGATAATGTTGTTTATAGTTTTAAGATATAAAAATTCCTAGGAATATGAAACTTACAAATGACGGAGGTTGTAGTATATTCAACACCTGCTTACATGACGTTAATTTTATGATCCGCTGCATACTTTGCAGGAGGAGAAAGAACGTGACGTCGCATCATATAATCAGATAATGTGTTGTTAGATATTTATTAAGATATTTGTGACATCAAATGTCACAAGTCACCTGAACTCACTGGAAGTTAAGACAGATGTTTTTTAGTTTCTATATCACGCCGTTTGATGAAAAACCTCAAGTCAGACCTTGAGCCTTCCCTATTGCTATTCTGCACTGTGCATTAGAAAGGATTGTGAGAACGGAGAAATGCCGAATTAATACAGTATAAAATCAAAGAATTGTTAAAGGAGAGGATAGTTTTTGGAGGCTGTTTTCATATCGAAATTTTTTGCAGAAAAATAAATAAATAAAGATAAAATGCTAAAACTTTCCTAAAGGTGTTTAATTATATTTCTTTTTTTTTCGTAAAAAATTCATATTTTTTTTTACTATTCCAAAACTTATGCAGTTTAAGTCTGAAAAGTGTTTTTGAACAAATGATTGCGATAAATGCATACTAAGTGCAACAGAATCTCAATTATTCGACTTAGACGAGGATTGTCAATATAAGAGAAGTGAAAATATCAGAAAAGGCAATAGTTCATTTTATGTAAAATACCTTGTACCATGTTCTAAAATTACTATGTTTAAGTATTTATTGTATTTGAAGAAAAAAAAAAAGAGAAAATATGAAAACTGCAAACTCTCCTCATCTAGGCTTATCTCAAAAAAAAAAGTGAAACATCATTGAAATGTAAGGCAAAACAATTAGATTAAAAAATACTCTTAAAAAGTTGTTTACCTGTAGATTCACGTTTTTCATCTTCTATATCGGCATTTCATAAAAAGCATCGAGCCAGTCCTTGAGGCTTCCTCACTGCTGTTAGGCATTGTTGATTAGAAAGGACTGAGTGGATGAAGAAATGCCAAATTTATACAGTATAAAATCAGAGAATCGACGAAGGAGAGGATAATTTTTGGAGGCTGTTTTACATCAAAACATCTTGCAGTGAAATAAGTAAATAAAGATGAAATGCTAAGACTTTCCTAAAGAGGTTTAATTATGATATTTCTTTTTTTCGTAAAACCTTTATATTTTTTATGATACCGAGAATTATGCAGTTTAAGACTGAGAACTACAACAGAATCTCAATTATTCGACGTAGACGAGGATTATCAATATAAGATAAGTGAAAATGTCGAATGATAGGGAAAGAAAAAGTAGTAGTTCATTTTATGTAAAATACCCTGCGCCATGTTTTAAAATTAATATCTTTATTGTATTTCAAGATAAAAAAGAGAAATTATCTAACCAGCATACTCCTCATTCAGGCCTGTCTTAACAAAAGAAGTGAAGCAGAATTAAAAGGAATCTATAAAGGCGAAGCAATTAGATTAAAAAATGGTCTTAATAAGTTGCTTCATAATAGATAAATGTTTTCTAGCTTCTATATCACGCCATGTGATGACAAGCATCAAGCCAGTCCTTGAGGCTTCCCCATAACTGTTTAATGTATTTTAAAGTTGCTTCAAGAGCATTTAGTCACTACGCGTTATTTGAAATCACTGACTTGATCTGGCTGTTTTTTAAACTAGTTCCTTTCCATTGAAACAACAACTCAAAGCCGCTTTGCTGACACCATTTTTACGACTATAGCTGCAGTCGTTCTGAAATTGCGAGGCAGAGGTGTAAGGTGCTTTAGAGAACACCCTGTATATGGAAAGTAAGGGTGTTTTCAAGAAAGCGATCAGCAAACGACGGCAGAGTTAATGCAAGACAAGCGCCAGAATTAGAAGTGAAATTCGCTTTCGCTTCATATACTAAGATAAATTATTTGTCTTTTGTTCTGTGGGGTTGTTGAGTGTGACTGGTAAGTGTTAATTGAATTAATGGTAACAATCACGATTTTTGCTATTTATATTAAGTAAAATAATTATTATTACTGTGAATTTTAAGATTTTTCAAAAGTGAATGATAAAAACTTTTGTCTCATTTTTTCATTGAATTTTCATCGCAAAATAACCAGTTGAAATCATAAGCTTGAAATCATGCATCATATATTGCGAAAATTATTTTATCACGAATTTTTTACTCTTACCTATTTTTGAGTTATGAAATTTTAAGCTTATTAATATAATGAAATTTTACTCAAAATTTATTAAAACCAAGTTTCTTTTTTTCAGTTCTTTATTTATATACTCATCTTTAAGTAGAAACGTTGTTTGACTTCCTTTTTATAATTTCTCCCTTCGGCGGTAATCTCACCAACAAAGACGCAACTTTCCTATACTTTTGTTAAAAAATAAAAATTACGATACTTTTTAATCAGATACAATTACTGAAAAAAAGGAAGAAAATAACGTTACGTTCTTAGATTCAGTGTAATTACTGGATGCCTTGTCATCTTTATTAAGGCTGATGGGAGTTTTTTTTTCTTTTCGCATTTTTATATTACGAATTTCTTTCTTTTATTTTATTCTCGTAAAATACCTTCGAGTTTTTCTGAAGCGATCTTTAATTTTTTCATTTAACTGGAGAGTTCCAAGCTTCACTTTTGATGCCCACTGAAGATATTTTAAAGCTGTTTTAAGTGTTAAAGAGAGTAAGTTCAGAACGTATTACCAACATAAAATTGTGCTACTGTACATTTGTATTTCATAATTATTATTACTTTTAATCAGTATTAATGAAGTACTGGCGATATGAAGTAATTTTAATATTCAGGTTTCTTGTGGTTACTTTTAAGTAAAAATCCTACATTATTGGGTTAAATAATAATTTATGAGTTTTTCTCAAATTTTTTAAAAGTTAAATTAATGTTCTACAACAGTGTTTCCCAACGTGGGGCCGTGCTCCTCGGGGGGGGGGGCAAGTTGATTGTTAAATTGGGCAATTCAAAAATGGACTCGTCTAGGGTTTAAAAGCAACCGTCTACTGTTATTTAACTAGCATATATAAATTGTCAGATCGAAGAAGCACATTTTTGTTTTGGATCTACCGGCTAAATAATCTCAAAAATGTATATAAAAAGGTTTTAATCAACGTAACTTTTTCAGAAAAATAAAATGGTGAACTTACGAAAATTTATTATTATTAAAAATATTTCGTACTTCATTTTCAGTTCTTCATCATATGCTTTGAAAATTTACTTACGGTGTTTCTCAACAATTTCCTAATGATTTCTTCCTAAAACCCATTATTTATGGTTCTTCAGTGAACATTTTAGTTTTTAAATATAGAAAATTAAGTATATGCTACATAGGGGGCATAAGAATTTTGGAAATGCTTGGGGGAGGCATGGCACAAAATAGGTTGGGAAACAGTTAGTTTATTTGATTTTCTTATTTGACTGATTTATGTGTAATCTCGGATGTTTAAAATGAAATGTCAAGTGGACAAAACTGGGTATTTTCGACACCATTTATTTTTTGCATTTAATTGAAGTGAAAGTCCACAGAAGTTACTCGTGAGATTTGTGTTGGGTATGGAGAAAGAGAATGTCTCAATATACTGCCCGCCGTTAATTTTCGCTCTTTAAAAAAGAAAGAAAAGGGTGATTGAATCAACTTCTTCACAAAACGACCAGAGGATCTAAAAAAATATAAATTTGTAATAAATTTCAAAATTTAAAGTAAATTTGAGAAACGCTACTGAACCTACAAGATTATTCTAGATTTTAGAGAAAATTACATAAATCTATATAAACGAGTGTAGAAAAATCAATTATTTAAAAAGCATAATTCCTAAGTTAAAATTACTTAAATAAGAAATTTTCTTCTTCACGTTAAAAATGCAGGAAAGACATAAATTTATTTATCAATTATTGTATTAATTGAAAAAAGGTGAAAAGAGTACAGATACAAAAATAAATTGCAGAGCAGTGTGGAATTAAAATAATTTCGCAGAAGCCAACTTAAGCAAAATGTGAAAAAATAATTATCGGGTGTGGGAATTGCAAAAAGCCCGTCTGTCAAATGTGACAATGATTGATACCTTATTATTTAAAAAATCTGTGAATGTTTAAATTTCAGTTGAAGTTTTAAAATAATTCCCTCTATTTTTTAACTTTTCAAATAGTCTGAAGGCAGGTCAGAAGATTTCTTCATTTTTTAACATTTCCACTGCTGATGATATGCAAAAAAGTCATGTGTTTCATCAGGTAAAAGCCAATCACATGGTAGCCCATTTCGGGTTTAAAAGACTTTATTGCACTGTCCTCCCAAAAGTTAAGGTACAATCTGTTTTCTGAAGTTTACCAATAAATGGATGCGAACAAAGGTAACTAAAGTGTTCTTTATGAAGGATTAATAGCTCAGACTGCCTTACAATGAAGAAAAATTTAAGCAATTTATTGATGAAGACCAGAGACATATTATAACGGATAATATGGAAATTGTCAAATCAAACCAGCTTAGGGAATTAATGGAAAGAGTTACCAAGTTTAGAATCAGAGAAAAATTGAGTTTTTTTAAGAGTTTTAAACCCTATTGCCAGGGACTTGGATTGTTTCATTGATAAGATCGAAAGAAGATACCACTGACCAGATGAAGGGCTTTATGAATGGGAAAACAGAATTCTGGAGAAGATCCGAAATAATATTAAAGGAAACAATTTTCACATTAAAGAAAGGGGTATTTTTTCCATAGAGGCAACTTAAGAATAAAATTGCTGTCTTAAAAGATAGGTTTATAATTACTACTATGGACAAGGTTGCAAGGTTAAAGAAATTCTGGTAAATTAATACAATTCAAAAGAATCTTATCTTTTAGTTAATTGTGAGAAAAAGGAATTAGACAAAAAATGCTGGCTTTTGGCAAAAAACTTAAAATCAGGACTTACACTTTGGACTATCCATACTTATTCCCAACGGTCAAATTTCACAAAACACTGGTCAAATACAGATATGTTACTTGCAGCACCAAAAGCTACAACCACTTTTTGGGAATTTTTTCTTTAAACTACTTAAGATTATTTTGAGAAAAATGAAGGGAAAAGAAAATTTTATTACTGGTAACAACCAAGAAAGTTTAGAGTTTATGAAAACAACACTATTTATAATATTTATACTTTTGATTTTAAAAATTTGCTTACCAGCATCCCACATGAAAAACTTCTTGGAATATGTACCTCTTTGTACGAGAGCTACCTTGGCAGCGAACTTATTAGGAAAAAAGACTGGATCAACTTATGCAAATTCAACATTTTGTAATTCTACCTTTTCAATGGAATTTGTTTCTATAAACAGATTGAAAGGTATTCCTATGGGTAAAAAGTTTTCTTTTTCCTTAACTAATTTTTTTCTCTATTTCTACAAATGTAAAGTTTTAAAGATAATTTAATTCACGGTTTTATATACATTGATGATTTTCTTTTATTGAACATTGAAGATTATAGTATTGTTACAGACTGCTATCCAGAAGAACTTAAATTAAATGTAACCAAAGTTAATCCTTTGTGTTGCAACTTTTTGGATATGGATAATTCCGGGGGTGAAGTTCTGGTTGGGATCTACGACAAAACAGAGGATTTTAAATTTAAAATTAACCTTCATAGTCATTTTCATTCCAACATCTACACAACAGTTCTAAAAACATAATTTTTTCTACAATATCGAGAAGACGGTCGTGGATAATCAACAATACAGTATGCTGTTGTTCATCTCGATTCCGCAAAAAACTAATTTACTGGAACAAGAATTCAAATTGTTTCGAGGAACTCTCAAAATCTCATTTACTAATTTAAAAATATTAATATTGTCCTTGAAGGATAAAAAATCCTCTTATAGATATTTAATCAGACGCTTCACAGTTTGGTTAAGCAAGTTTTCTAAAGCCACTTGAGCTGAAGCTTCAGTTACAGAAATATTTTCCTCACAATTCATCTTTGTAGATTTTATTATAACTGCATGATTAGAGCACTGAGTGGAACTTTCTTCAAGAGCACTATTTCATATATTGCATTGATTTTTTTTAAAATTTGCAGTGAATCCGAAGTAGTAAGGCCTGGTTTTCAGATATGGTATCTATTTTTGACTCTCAAATAGCAAGATTTTTTACATTTCAGTGTGCCTCTTTATTCTCCATTTCATTTGAGTGGCATGCATTAGACTCTGAATCTGTTTTCTCTGGCTTTTTCTTCTCTCTTCTTCAGTTTCCCTTCCTATAATTCGTTCATTGCTGTCTTCAGAAGCTTTTGATGACACATTTTAAGGATGCGTGTTTTTTTAAAGAAAACAATTTTTTCAACTTGATTGGTAATCAGAAATTAGCTTCGATAATTTTCTTTTTTCAGAGTCTAGTACTTCGCTATAAGCGTATAAAATCACTCAAAATTTAGAAAAAAAATGTTTGTTCAGGACAGTTTTGTTCTTAGAAGAATTATTTTTATAAAATATATCAAATCTCGTCGAATAATTGGTCGTGATGCAACCGAAGTTTTCCTTGAAAGAGCATATATCCAAAAATTCGTATAGTTACTAATGCAATAAAACAACAAAAAAATTAAAAATAACAAAAAGCAGCAATCTGTTTTAAATAGAGGGCTAATAATATAAGCTTCATTTAAAATCATTTATAAAGCTAGAAATCGTTGGAATCCTACATTTTTGCCCCCAATGATTCTATTAGAATACATAAAAAATTCTTTTGCACTTAGAAAACGAGTTTTTATGTAAAAAAAATTAGGGTATAAAAAGTTTGCACGTAACTTATTGACTAAGTTCCATATCGAAAACAAGCCACTGATAAAATCGAACAAAATTAAAATATAGAAAATTTTGATACGAATTTAGAAACACTTGCAGCTTTGAAAAAATTCAGAAATTTACCGAAGTGCCATGGCATCTTGCATGTCGTTAACGTGTCCAAAAGTACACAAAAAGTAGAGCAATATATTAGACTATTAATATAACTAAGTTTTACTGCTTTACCAATAAGTTTTTAAAAAACCGTTTTTGGCCAACTTTTCCGCATATTTCACCACGGTGCGCCGACACATTTTACCCATAAGGTGTAAAGCTCGCCACGAATCGGCTGGAAGAAACATTTCGATACAAATTCAATAAAAATAATTCTATAATAATAATAATACAATAAAATATAAGATGTCAATACAAATACGATAAAGCACAAAAGCAACATAAACAACACCCAACTTGGGAAGATATTTTAACAACAATAAAAATAAATAATAAAGAAAGAAATATGTATAAAAAGAAACAAAAAATACATAAAAATAATATATAATAATTATTAATAAATATAATAAGCAAAATTTATAAAAATATGCACAAGAAAATAAAACAAATTAAATTTATAAGAAGTATCCATCAGGGACAAAGATCAAGAGGTGTACTCAGAAAAAAAGATCTTCCAGCACTTTTAACCCGAAGAAGGAGTGGCACTACTGTTCCTCAGCCCGATGCAGATCATTTCTCTGGAACAGCGAGAAGAAAATCGGCTACTACGGTGGGAAAACGTCTTTACAATCAAGGATTGTAAGCAAGAAGACCATTTGCTTGTGTTTCTCTTTATCGACGACAGAGAAGAGCCTCTTTACTTTGGGTTACAGAGCACATTACCTCGAAAAAACAGCAATGAACCTCTGTACTGTTCGCAGATAAGTCCTGATTTACTCTTGTGAGTGATTCAGGTCGTGTGCTCATATGGGGAGAGCATGACAACAGATACCACAAAACTAGCATTGTTGAAAGACACAGTTATAAAGGAGGTGGAATCATGGTATCAAATGGAATTTCTCTAGGTGGTTATACTCACCTCCATGAGCTCTATGGAGGAACTCTCACTGCTATGAGATATAGAGACAAGATCGTCTATCCATATGTCAGGCCATATGTTGGTGCTATTGGTGATGAATTCTTCCTAATGGAAGACAATGCTGGGCCTCACCGTTCTAGGTTTGCCTAGAAATATCTTGAGAATCAAGGTTTGGAGCGAAGGATTGGCCAGTTCAATCTCCGGGCATTACTCCTGTGAATCATGTTTAGGACTGCCTCGAAAGACAGGTGGCTGCTTGATATACTCCTCCGAGTTAAATGAGCTTGAACAAGTGTTTCTCCATGAATGGTCTTTGATCCCCATTTCAGTGTCCAACAATTTAAAGAAAGTAAATTTAATTGAAGAAACAACACACACAGCCAATGTTTTTTAAACAGATACCTTTCATTTATTATTTTGTCCAACAGTTGACTTTTGTCAAAAAGATCTAATAATTTAAATTTAAATTATGCTTGGTGCTAAAACTAGGTGAAGTTTCATAAATAACTGTTTAATGTGCAATTGTTCCAATTTTTATATTTTTATGTTCATCTGTTTTCAAATTAGAGAGGAATCACATATTATACATTAACTTTTGGAGGCTAATGTATAAAAATTTAAGCCGAAATCTGATGAATGATCTGCAAGCCTACTGAGGCAACGAACATTATAATTTTTAATCAGACAGCTTAAAAGTTTGGAATTCATTAAATTTTTTTATTAAAATGTAATAAATCTAGCAAGCATCAATCTTAAACGTGCTTTTAAGTATGATTTGCATTTCGTTTTCTTAAATTCTGGGGCTTCCTCATAAATGTATATATTTTTAAGAATATGAGTTTTTAGATTATAAAATAAAACTGCAAAAATATTTTATTGACATACTGACCGAACTTGTTACTGAGCATGGCTAAAGTTGGCAAACAATGAGACAGCGACCGAAAATTGCTTACATTTATCAGTGCAATTCCAGCAGAGACAAAATATAAGCACATTTTTTTAAAGTTACAAACCTACCTTGCATCAAAATATATTAGCCGCTGTTTCATATTATTTCACTTATATTTCAAAATAATTGATTAATGCCATGGATGTAATGAAACTATTTGAAAAGAAATTGACATTTCAAGAATTCGTCGACCAACAAGTTTCTTTTATTTGCCAAATTATTAATTTGCATTGAAAGTATTTGTAGCACATTACGCATTCTTTTTAAAATATTTTCTGAATATAAAAAAATCTTAATAAAAGAATTATTTGATGTAATCCAAAGCGTTCCACAGACAGCTTTGACGTTAAAAGCGTCTGGCAACGTACAGCATGTTCAGAAGATTTTTCTCGAAATTATTTATCATAAAATTTTTACCTTTTTTTTTGAAAAGAACGATGACTGTCGCTTTTGACAACGTCTCCTAAAGTACATGTTTTTACTTTACTCTTCTGCGACATTTATTGACTGACGGGCGATTACATATTTCACTCACCGTTATAGATTAGTTTTTTTTCTTTCCTTGAACTTTTCTGTGCATTTGTTTTTAAAGGAATAAAACGTGTATTATTGAAAACCGGAATCCTTGCTAGAATATTTTAGAGTTTGAAATCAAACAAAAAAAGAATTTTTCAGTGTACAAAATGGTACTTAGATAAAAAGTTCTTTGCTGCAGAATCTTAAATTATTCTGTTTCATATTACGGGTATTATTTTAGGAATTCTGGAGAGAAGAAGCCACATGTTTGAACTGTTTGGGTAAGATATAAACAAATATGTTGTTTTTATGAACGAAAACATGCAGAATTCTATATCATTTACAAACAACGCAATAAAATTTTACATCTTAATGGGGTTATTTTAATTTCATTTTCCTGGAAAATTCAATAAATAACGCCTATTTCTAGTTCTGAAAATTACTGAATGAGCATCCATATCAGTTGAAATATGTAACATGCTCAATGTTACATATTTCAACAGTGCAGTTTATATCTTCAATGTAAACACTCTATTTACTTTTTGGGATTTTGACAGGAGAAAGGACCTTAATCTGTTTAATGGAGTCAATTCCCGTGATGCTGCAATAGCGTGGCAAACTTGACTGCTCATGTCATCTAGCATGTAACTGGGCTTTGTTTTAAGCCACGTTTTGAAATCATATCCTATTTCTGTTATATGATTTAATATTTCGAAAATGAATTGTCGCGGGGTACGTGAATTTTATCAAGCGAGCGCGAATTGACTCCATTGCTGTGTCTCTAACATAATTTAATAATTTTGATTTCTGTTCTACTGATCTCAACTATGTAAAAGTGCTCAGTCTTAGGAGCAGATTTTCATATTCTAGAATGAGAGTTACGTGCTGAGATTTCAAGATCCGAAGTGTTTGTGGACTTGGTGGTACGAAGGCACACCTGTTGGGCTCATTGGTTTGAAGCAGCAATTCTAAAGGGGTCGCCATCTTAGATGTGGTCCTGATAATCTAACCCCCCGGCTTAATTACGGTTTCAAATTATAAGGTCTGTCCCAAAATGACCAACGTATAAATATAGACTATGGAGGACATGAAACCAGATGCAAATTTAACTGATATATTAAACAGTTGTTTTCAACAAAATTTGGGGATTGGATTGCGATAATTTAGAATACCGAAGTAGAAGTTAGAACCAAACGTAAAGCTCAAAGAGTTTTTGCTACTGTCTTCCCTCAGAGTGATAGAGGAAAGTTGGCTTATTTCGACCCATGCTTAGGTTGGACCGATAGCGTTGTCTTAATCAATTGCATTAAATATTTGAGCCATAAAATGGGAAAATTATGTTATAATGATCTAATTGTGGTGTATGAAATCATTTTTAAGAAACTTTGTACGTGGTTACATTTCAGCTATTGTCAATTAGATATTTTAGCAAAAGTCTAATAGCCCTTACGCCTTTTGGAAAGAAGTAGCAAAATATGTTATTAAATCCTCAGATAGGAACCATATTTGGATACATTTTACTACAATAACTTCATTAAAATAGTTTAAAGATACGATTAGGGGATTTTTTTTTTGTTTTTATATAAAAGTTGCTTACATTGGACCACACACAGTTTCCTGAACTGGACAGTTTAAAACTCAAGTTTACATACTTTTCTATCATATGTTAGGAAACCAGAGAAGAATAAAAACCGATACAGTGCTTAAAATGTCATACTTAGGTTAATACATTGTGTGCTGGCTTTAATTTTAGAATCAAATAAATTTTTGTTCCAATTGTACCCGACAGAATTTGGTGGTCCAATCTGAGAAATCAATAGTACAATGTAGGCAACTGGTTCCCTTAATTGGGCCGATGACACAATTTTTTAAAGCTATTTATTTTCACTTTAAAGTAAATTACACTAAAAGTTAATTACATTGTTTTGAAGATAAATTACAAAAACTTCTACTGTTTGATGAATCCACTTCACGGTCACTGCATATTAAAAAAATATACAGGTGGTTCAAATTCGACAACTCACCCCTTTCTTTAGGTTTCAGAAAAATAGTCTGTGTGCAAGATTTAAGAAGATTGAGCTGAATTATAAGAAGCGTTGGAAGGAAACTTTAGCTTTCCTTAATAAAATTTTCTACATGTCGCTTAATGGAAAGTTGTAATTTATGAATCATTTTTCTTTTTAAAAGAAATAATTTTTATCTACATTGCAAAATAGTTTTCTTATTTTTTTTCTCTAATTCACTACTTCAAGGTTTTTAAAAGTAACTACAAATATTTAAATTAAAAACTTATTTTGAATTGAAACTTAATGTATAACTAAAAAACAGCGATTAATATCTGACCTAACACAATATGCAGTTGAAAGAGAAACCAAATTATTGAATATGGCCTAAAAATAAAATTCTCAATTAATCCCATTTCATTTGTTTTATATTTTAGTTAAACTCCCATTAATATATATATATATTTATTTTTTCGCCTAAAGTAGATAATCAGTCGTTATTCAAACACAAGGCTAATAAACAACTTATTTTGATAGCAATATATTTTGGATCGATATCAAAATAAGTTTATTTCTTTGGAATTTTTTTATGGCCCGAATACAATCTAGAAGCAAAAATATTTCAGAAAACTTTGAACACATTTGAAAATCTTGAATTGAAAAAAATGCATGAGGGAGAAATTTAAATTAGAAAGATACTCGTTCATAAAATGAAATAACTGCAACTTTCAAATTACTTTGATATTTCACAAAAATTAAGATTTAGCAAACTTTATTTCGAACTGATAAATAAAACTGATTATCTCAGTTACTTGTAAATATTTTTTCTGATGAAAGCGGCTAAAACTTTTAGTTAAAAGCAGTCCATCGTAAATTCTCCAATATGCCTTTCATGAATGATTGGAATTTGTGTGTTCATATACTCCGCATGATACTTAAAATAAGATTTCTAAAATTGTTGAATCTCCAGGACGGATTAAACATTGAAATTAAGTTTTCAATTTTTTTTTTGTTTGTTTCGAATTCGCTGCAATTTTATATTAAATATTGTCAGTTTTTGACTGACAATTTTGAGCTAATAAATAAAAAAAAACGCGAATAAGTATATAAAATTGACTTTTTAAAATTCATGAAATTTAAAAGGCATTAATACGCTTATTTAAATACTTATTTATGCTTGAAGCATTGCTAATGGACAGGAATATTCTAGATACCGAATACTTGAAAAATACCGAGGTGACATTTCTTTAAAAAGAAAAGTTATGTTTTCATCTAAATATCTTGCAAGATTTTTGCAATTGAATAAAATAAAAAGAATATCGATGATACAGAAGATATTGCTTTTTGAAACCATTTCTGGTTTTATAAAACTTCCGTAGCAATATCAGTATTACATAAAAAAATCTGACATAATTCACTACTACAGGCTTCGGAATGTTCTTTTGAAACACGTATATATATATGTTTCTACATATTTATCTTCCACTTGAATGGTTCTTAAATTCGTCCATTTCAAGGGGCTTTACGCTTCCTCCTTGAAAGATCTGTTCAGTTTTATGGAAAGTATTCTGTCATAGTTCAGCGTTAGGGATAAGAATGGGAAGGTCCTGGAATAGCTGAGAAGAAAGCAAAGTTTTGCAAGAAAGAGTTCTCAGAGCATATAAGATCGAATTTATATGAGCTAAAAGAAAAAAAAAAACGCTTTTTCCAGTTTAACCATACAGTAGAAGAACCGCAAGCATTTTCCCAAGAGAAAATGTCGTGGGAACGAAAGTTAACTTTTTTATCTTTTTAAATAAGCGGATCTTAATGTTTTAGAATTGAGCTCAATATATTGTATAATCTTAAATCAGACACCCTTGGTCATTGGTGCTGTTTATGAGATTTTCTGTTTTCATGGGGAGGCATGTTTGAAATGCCATTCTAGTAAATATTTTGCCAAGAAGTGGATAAGAACAGAATCCTTCGTCTCTTGTTTTGTATTTTTTACAAGTTTTTATTTGACTTGACTTTTTTCATGCGTGTAAAGATGGAATTTCGTAATCGGTTTTTCACTTACTTTTCATGTGCTGGAGTTCTGAAACTTTGTAAAGTTGAGTGATTCCGATGACAATAGTGATGAAATTTGAAAAGTCTACAAATCTTCCTTTCACCTGAAGCTTTTATTAATGGATTCCAAAGAAATATCTGTATCTATCTATCTATCTATGTATGTATATATATATATATATATAAAACTCCATTTACTTGGTTTGCCTATTTCAATACTTTTAATAACAATAGAGTTTTTTTACTTGTTGGCATATAATTGCTTAAACTTGATTTTTTGTTCATGGTATCTTTAGTATATTCAAAAAAGTTTTTAGATTTTATTTAAAATTGATGTATTTTTCAAATAATGACTTTTAGTATAGGATTTGATTCTTGATATGTTTTGTTTACTTTATTTCTGTATGTTTATATACAAGTTATATTAGGATTTATATTATATATATATATACAGTCCAGTCACATTAATGTGACCACCTGTCAAAAGCCAGAATAACCACCTTTGGCAGAGCGGACCGCTGCGAGACGTGCAGGAAGAGAGTCAATTAGGTTTCTGAAGGTGTTCACTGGGATGTTGAGCCACGCCAACTCCAGTGCCGTGGCCAGCTGCGCTAGATTACGCGATTGAGGATCCATGGCGCGAACAACCCGATCGAGGTGGTCCCACAGATTCTCGATTGGGTTTAAATCCGGTGAGTTTGCTGACCAGGGGAGTACGGTAAACTCATCCTGATGCTCTTCGAACCACGCACATACACTGCGAGCTGTATGACACCTCGCCTTCGTCGCCGATGAACAGCAGTCAGCATAGGTGCATTAATCAGACGTCTGCTGCGGAGGCCCATGCGCAGCAACATTCGCTGAACGGTTGTTGAGGATATTGTTGAGGATACACTCTTGTTAGCCCCTTGGTTCATCTGGCGGTCAGTTGCTCAACAGTTGCATGTCTATTCGCCCGAACGCATCTCCGTAGCCTTCGTTCGCCTCTGTCATCTATAGCCCATGGTGCACCACATGTGCCACGCCGCTGATTTTGGATAGTGCCATATTGCCATGCACGGTATACTTTTACCACGGCGGCACGCGAACATTTCACAAAATTAGCCGTTTCCGAAATGCTTCCACCCTTGGCCCGAAAGCCAATAATCATGCCCTTTTGGACGTCGGATAAATCGCTACGTTTCTTCATTACGCCAACGATTGAAATGCTTTCCGATGCCCTAGGACATCCTTTATATACACTGCACTGCACTGTGCTGCCACCTGCCTTCTGTGATTGGTTATTTCATGTTGACGTCGAAAGTAGGTGGTGTTCACAATAATGTGACTGGACTGTATATATATATATATATATATATATTTCCGATGCGAAGTATTTCAGTAAAAAAGAACGGATGCATCTTCAAGGAAAGTGAAATCCTTACTAACTATCCATACTAACCATAAAATAATTAGAAAAATCCCAACACTTTCTGCGAACAGCGTTAGCTATAAGCTAATGGAACACTTCCTTCACCCAGAGAGTTAGGATATACAAAAAACAAAATAAAATTGACCAAGAATTAAAAATGCACATACCGTAAAATGATGAAATGCAAGCAGCAGGGACAATGTCACAGCACTGATTGTCTCGCGTCGGAAAGGAGACCGGAAGTTTTCAAAATATCATATTACGTGAATTCGCTTCAGAGCAATGAGTTGAGGGAGACTTCGATTAAGATAGAGATGGAGACAAAGAAAGCGATGGAATATATACAAAATTTAAAACAGAAGAGTAAAGACAAAAAATGAAAAAGAAAAATTATAAAATTAATGGGTAGAGGTGTAAATTAAAGCATTTTTTTGAGAGGGGTTAGAGTAAAATATTTTGAATTCAATTAATAAACGCCTGAAAGATGCATTTTCGACGTAATGACATTAGATCTGTCTGACTTGAGTGACCCTACCACAGTTTAAAGCTGCGTCAGCATAGCTCTAATATGCAATTCTTTACTTACATCTTAAAGCCATTAATTAAAGGTTCGTAGAAGTAGGAAGGAATTTTATTAATATTAAGGTTATTTCTAAGGTGCTGAATTTGTTTTTTAATAGAATTTCTATCGTTGCATGTTTTGTTAATCCTAATGAGTTGATTTATGATAGTGTAAATTTTAGAAGAGATATTTATATCTATTGACGTTGAATTTAAGCTCGTTTCTTTTGTCATAAATATCTATTTTTAAAGTATTTTGGCAATCAATAATTAGATCCAGGAAAATAACAGGTTCTTGAACGTTATTGGTTTGGATTAATCTAAGTTCATTTGGATACAGGTTATTATAAGTTACATTGAAATCTTTATGGTTGAATATAATAAGGGCATCAATGAATCTAAAAGTTGAATTCAAATTAATACCGATATTACGCTCATAAAAGTGCACAAACAAATTGGCCAGTAGACATGAAAAACTAGTTCCTCGTGGGATGCCTTTAATTTGCTGGAAGATATTTGTCCCATTAAAAATAAAGTTATTATATATATAGTAATTTGTAATACCTTTCCAGAAGTTTATTGGGATATTAAGCAAGTTTTTTAGGTCGTAGAAATAATTCATTAACACTTCTTGTAGTTTATCAAGGGGGATGCTTGTGAAGAGATCTTGGAAATCATAGGTTTCTATTGTATCTATTTTATTATTTTTAACGAATTTGATAACTTTATTGTTGTTTTTGATAATCCATGTGAAATTTTCGTCTTCAATAAACTTGAGGATTATGCTAATATATTTGAAAGCATAATCCTCAAGTTTATTGAGGATTATGCTAAGATATTTAGAGAAATTATTTCCGAGTTTATTCATATAGTAGGTATTTGTACCGCAAGTTATGTATCGAAATTGTATAGTCTGTTTATGGAATTTAGGATAAATAACAATATATGACAGGATGATAGTGACATTGTGGCATCCATTTTTTTTGTTTAAAGCTGAGATTTTTTTAATAGTTATAACATTAGATTTATACAGTTTATAGGTTTCTGAAAACTTAAGCTCTTTATCTAATAGTTTCGAGATATAATTTCTTCCAAATTATTGCGTAATTGCCGGCCGCCTTGTCAATAGGGGTTATAATGAAAGCAGAGTTTGGATGCTTTCCTTGATATTACGGAATTCGTATGCTTCATTATTTGATTTGACTTGTTTGTAATTGTTACATATGTATTGTTTACAATTGAAATATATATTCCATTTCCATTCTGTGAAAACTGCACAGGTGTGTAAAATTTAATAGATACTTTTAAACAAAAATTGTCAAGGTCATTGAGAAAACTTTTAAAAATGTTTTTTAAGGAAATTTTGAAAATAGGACAAAATTTAGTCCCTTTATTCATTAGCAACTTTAATTCTTAGTTGGGAACAATATTTTGGTTGCCAGTAAGGATGTGTTTATGGAAAAAGGATCTACATAATTTTTATATTACTCTCTATTGAAATGACATTGAATATTAATTGTATTGTTTTCTATGTTTTTACAGAAAGAATTATAATTGAAGATCCTTCTTTCTAACGATGTGTCGTATTTTAGGCACTTGTTTATTTCAATATTTTTTATTGGAAATAAGTTGGGGAGTTCACTAATTGCAGAGTTTAATTTAAACTTATCGAAAATCGGATTGCTGAAGTTAATACTCATATAGATAATGGTTTAATCTGTCTTTTTCCAGTGTATCTTTGCAGTCCTTGCTTTAAGAAGATCATTGAGTAGACTAAGAAAATGTTGATTATCAGTTTTATAGGTATGTAAAATATTTTCAAAAACATGGGTGAGTTTACTTTTAATAGAGAAGATGAAATTTTTATCTGGTTTGTAGTTAAAACTCGTGAAATCGTTTCCAATTCTTTTAAGTTCTTGAAAGAAAAAAATTATTCGGTTCTTCTTTTGAAAATCTATTATAACGTTTTTTATTTTTCTCGCTACCTCTGCTCTTTTGATTATGTTTCTGCTAGTGCCAAAAAGTTGTGATGTATTAAAGTTGCTATAGTTGATCATTTTATTTTGAAAAATATCATTCAGACCATATGGGACAATAGTTTTCAGTTTTAGCACATAATAGTTTTCCCATTTCTAACCTTGTTTTTTTTATCTGGAATAACATCTAAAATATAAAGGCATACTTTACTGAAATCGTGCTTATGAAATTAGTTGAATTCTATGTTGAATTTTTCTTTGCAATATAATATATACAAATGAGGCCGTTCAGTTGGAAACCAACTTTTGTATTTTCACACTAACATTTTCAAGGGAGGAAAACAAGTTTTGCTCAAGAGTAACATAACAATCCTCCTGGCCAACGCATCAGATCCAGACTATTTAAATTCGTTTACGTCGAATTTTGAATCAGTCGTCACTAAATTATGAAGAACTTATGAATGTATAATAAGATTGTGAAGCAGTAGTGAGTTCCAGACTGCTTCCATATGTCTCAGAGGTTTCAAACGATCTCATTCAATGACACCTGCGATGTTTATGGGGAAAAATTTAGAAGCAAGAGTTCCTGTTTGAATCACCTCAACCAAGTAAGCCCCAATAAATGATTGCGACACCAAAAACAATTGAAAAATGCCCTTCGAATAATATTCAAAAGTGAATATCTTAGTTAACTGGTGAACCCATCTAAATTCGAAAGACAACCTAGTTTGAAAGTTAGTGACGTCATTCTAATCGAAAATGAAGGAAAACGCAGCATCTTCTGGCCAATCATAAGAATAAACGATGAGTACCCGTAAGAGAAGGCAACATTAGAGGGGCCAGTGCCAAAACAGCTCTTGGAGAAATAATTCGACCTATTCAAAACAATTTGCTTCGGGAGATATCTTCTCTAGTAGTAGAATCCATAGCAGAAGATCAGAAAAAAGTGTCCAAATCTAAATAATTTTATTCCTGTTTTATGTACAAAAGAAGGAGTAAGAAAGAATGGAAGAACTGTAAAAATTCCTACGCGGTTTCCCAACTGATTCATTTGTGTCAATACTGCTAATGAGACTAATAGTACAGTGTTAATAATAATGTTTACTCTAACGTGATATAACAATCCTAAAACCCTTTGATTTATAAAGAATGCAATAAATTAAAACTATTTACAATGTATCATATATCATGAAATACGCTGTTGTAAACAATTGTATTAAATGTATATTTAATACAATTGTTTAATTACACATTTATTACCAATGTAGTGTTAGAGTGTACGAGAGAACTGGTGTTAGATTCAAATGAAATTTAAAATAGTAAAAAGTGTAATAATAATAGAACTATCATGATATATATATATTTTGGCAGAATGAGTTGCAAAATTGGATTCACCGAAACTGTCTTTTGTTTTCAACTTTTCTCACAGAAACGCATTTGTTTGCAAGACCTTCTAAATATCATTTTGGTTGAGAGTCAATTTTATAAAAAAGAAAAAATGAAAATGTGAGGTTAATTATAACTACAAAACTAGAATTTGGATTCCAAGTTAGAAATTCTATTAATCTAAACCTAATCTAAAAGTTCATAAACTTAAAAAAAAAAGAGTGGGATTGTATGAAATTGTGCCACTAATCTTGGAGAAGTTCCAAACGCAAATTCAGAAGAATATCAGCCCAGTAGTTTGTAAATTCTTCTTCCGATGGATTGAATTTTTTTTTATTGTAATGCGTTTCAAAATGCGTAACTGAATTTTCCGATTCCGCTTTTGTGTGTGCTGATCGATACATTCCCCGCTTAAGGATTTCTAGAAAACTCAGCAGTAAAAGATAACACGATCGGATGAATTCCGTCTTAAATTGAATTCTTGCATGCTGACTAAATTATGGAGATTTGAAAGGAGTTTAACGCTGATATTTTCTTTTCATTTTTGCCCTCACATTTTTAGCATACACGTTTTTTCACAAAGAATATGGTGAAAAATCATTCGCAGAGTTGTGAGGAATGTTTTTAGTTTTGGAAGAATAAGTTTTAATTTTCCGGAAGTGGTTAAGATACCTAATGAAAAGAAAGTATGTGTTATGTAGAGTGTTTTATGATTTGCAAGATTTTGTACAGATGTATCCTGTTTATTCTTTTATTTTTTGTATTTCTAATGGAAATCTAATCTTGAATTTCGAGAGAAACTTTTATGTAAGTGAGAAAGATATCTACATGGGCTTGGAATATTCTTTGCAACAGACACCTTGCTCTGTAGAAGAGTGTACGAGTTTATTTGAAATGATTTAATTGTTTTCAAAATTATTTGATATGCCACAGAAATTAAACCATTTTTAAAATAGATAATTTTCAGTTAAGGACAATTTTTATCTTTCTGCTTTAAAGACAATTTTAATAGCAAAATTGTTCATATCATTATAAGTGGGAGATATTTTATTGACTTTATGACCTTTGAGTAGCTGCATTTTTAAAGCCATATTGATAGATTTATGCATAAAACATTGTAAATTTTAGCATATAATTCGAAAATACAATTTCATAATAGAAAAAATTCAACGAGAAGGAGAAACGATATTTATAGAAAACTAATGTTAATATCCCTAAATTGCTTCTTAAAATATAATTCTAAATTGCAGATATATTCTAAAGAACTTTAGTATTGAACACACAGTGATTGAAACTTTTCATCTTAAGCAAATAAGTAACCAACAAATAAAGTTGTTTGAGAAATTATCTAAAACTCTGATAGGATACGGCTTTTCAGGGAGAAATCTTGTTGAACAAATAGCTGTTACGTTAAAGTACCTTTCTCTTTTTCATATACATGTTATAAAACTTAGTTAAAAAGTATTTTTAATTACATTTCAGGCACCAGAACTATTTCATAACAGCTTATTCCGTATCACCCATTCCCCATTTTGCTTAGATAAAATTAGTATCTTATTTTCTAATTGCACCAGTTGAGCTAAGTCTCAACAAAAATTTCTAGCTGAGATTTCATTGCTCCCCAGAAATCATTTATAAATGAAGAACGGACACAAATGAATTTTCTAAAGCCTGTAGCAAATATTTCTTTAGGTCATTAAAGAATTCATGTGAAAAAAGTATGCAAAAATCTTGACTGACTTTCTAGGAACAATGCAATAAACGCATTCTCAAATTAGATTGCACGAGAATTTAAATATGTTTAGTCGAAATTAACAATTTATTTAAACTATCCGGATTTGCATCGAACCATAACCATAGGAGACTTTTAACAATTCTCTCTTTATAATTACTTGGATTACAATAGCGTAAATCCTTATAGTCAACAAGTAAATTCTTTTCAGTCTTTACTTTGAATCCCTCTTTGTAAAATATTTCTGTTTTGGATGAGAAGAAACTTTGTTCCCTTTCTAACTGAGAGTTTATCTGTAGATCAAGAGCAGTCATCAAATTTGGTAGATTGTCTGTCCTGATTAAGTTACTTGATTTTGTTGGCTTGCTGTATTTTACACTTCTTTCATTTCCATCAATTGAAATACTGCATGGTAATTTTTACAGTTTTCCTGATCGTTCCAGAATTTTTATACCATATTAAAGGTATAAAAAATAGGCCTAGCTTGTTACTATTTCTATTTTTGAACCATCCACAGAAAACAAATTAAAGCGTTTTCTTCCACTAACTCTATTGATGAAATCAGTGTAGAGCTTTATTAATGAAATTTAACATTTCTTTGCTGAACTTTGAAGGAAGTATCTTCCTTTTTCTTCTCATAGCAGAATCTCCAAACGCATTTCTCATCTCAAACTAGCAAAGTTCCCATACATTTTTCTTGTTGTTAATATAAAGGAACTATCGAGAAACTGTAACAGCTTGCAATGCTACTTTGGTTGTGGATCTGTAAGAGATTTTTATACACAGGAGAAACGCAATTTGGATAGAGCCAGATGTTTTCCAATCCGCGTGACAACGAAAATGACAAAGCATTTGCACCAGAAAGAAGCATAATATCTGTGAGCGTTTGTTAGAGTATTCATTTGAAATTTTGCTGCTGTCTGCTATGTGGATAAGTTGTTGGCTGACAGAATTTACACCTTGTTTTCATATATAGAGGATATTTAAAAATGTCCAAAAAGCTTTTAGAGTAGATTGTGGATACTGAAACCAATAATTGTTGTAATGAATTGGGTAATAATTGTTCCTGGCAAAGACAAAGCAAAAGCAGAAGAATTTTTATGAGATCTGGAGATAACAGACATGTACAGGTATGCTAATGCAGTAAGCAGCATTTTATTTTGGGTAGTGAAAAAATGTCCAGACACTTTCAACATCATGCATTGTACACTCGTTTGCACCGAAAGATTTTTGAAACTGTATATTTCACAATTAATTATTGTTGATTGTGAAAATAAAGTTGAAATTATTCCAGAAAAATGAACAAAATGAACTACTTTATAATAGGTTCCCAAGCAACGACTGCATGGCTGCCATCTCAGGATAGCAGCATATCTCCATACTACTCCTGCAGCGTCTTTAACTGGAATAATTATAGATAAATTGCCATAATCACTTTAAAGTAGACAACGGCCTCTAGCACTCATACATATGTATTATTCTGCTTATACGTTCTCATGATTCAGTGATTTTTTTGGTATGCATTATGTATCCTTAAAATTAGTCGGAGCACTCTGAAATATCCTACAATTTATTCATCTAGTAAATGCTTTTACTGAGTTACCACATTCCCTTAAAGATGGCCAGATAGAGATAAAAACAAATATAATTCAAATAAAATGTGTTTCTCGAAACACTCTGTCCTAAAACGTCTCGAAGCTGAATTTTTTGGCAGTTTCAGTGTTTTCGCTATTCATCTTAGTATGCGAAAAAGGAAAAATAACATAAAAACAGCAAAAGGAAGCTAATGAAAATACGAAATACGGTTTTTGTCTAATTCTAGTGTTTTTCAAGCTCCAATAATTGTGTATAAAATCTTGCATCTTATTGCCCATTTTTAAACGCCACATCACTATTTTAATCGGATATATCGTCTCTATTTTAGATGAATAAAAAATCTACTTTATACTACTCAGAATATCACTTTCGTACAAACAAAGATATAACTGAACTGTGAACTGAATTATAAGGGGCCATGAATAACTGTGTAACTTATAATTGTTTCATGGCCCTTTAGAATTTTAAGATATCACGTTACACTATTTCTCTATTTTGAAGGGATCATTAAACACGGAAACATTACCGAAACCTCTTCAGAAATGCGTAAAGGCAAATAATGTTTACTTTGTGTTCTAATTTCATACATTTTGAAACGTTTGTTGAGTGAGTGGATTTTCATACCTTCTGAATGACTGCGCATAAATCATGGAAATTTTCAGACTTAATTTATTTAGATAGATTGCTACCTCAAGAATGAAATTACGAGTATATTGGCATTGCATTTACTTAGCAAAGCTTTTGAAATTAAGAAGTTGAATTCAGTAGTTTATATTATACATATTTATACCCAAATATATACAAAAATAACTTAGCATCTTCTATATAAATATATTGTAACACAACACGAGAATGTATTTATCTCATAAAGTGTAAAATTTACAAAAGAGCCAAAAATTGCTTTGCTAAGTTTTAACAAAATGTGTAGTGAGAGCGTTAGGGAAATATTACATGATTCGTATGTAAACGAAATATCACCATATTCCCCGGTAGGCTTTAAATTAATATTATTTATTACTCCTCCCTTCCAACTTTAGTTGTCCGATTTTCCATTATTTACCTACCCAGAATTAGATGTCCGATTTTCCATTATTTACCTATCCAGAATTAGATGTCCGATTTTCAAAAAAGCGAAAGAATCTTCTCTGTATTTATTTCAAAATGTATGGAGACATACAAAACTAAATTCATATTAAATTATTGCATATTAAGTCTAATAATAAAATTTAATAGGGGATGGGGGGTAATACGTTCTTCCTTTGACAACAGGTTGCTGCAGGAAGTTGACCGTCTCTTACCGAACTGTCATTTGCCACATAGGGCATATTTTCTGAATTATTTCTAGTTTAACTTTATTTGACTCCATCTTAGTTCATTAGAACACTCCTTTCACTAACAAAAATTAATGTTTTTAATTGAAGTTCACACAGGAAACTTAAAAAAAATCTGTAAATACCTATAAATAAATTTGTTTGAGAAAGGAAACAACAAGCCCGAATATGAATTCTTAATTTGTTATGTTTGATTGGAAAGCGTGTCAATTTCACACACATAAGTTAAAACATGCGTGATCAACTATGAAAATCGAGTTTCCCCAAACTTGACTCAATACGTTTTTTATTAATTTGAGGCACATGGCAAATTGGGAAGCTAAAGCTGAACGAAAGAATATAAGTTTAACTGAGTGAAGATAATTCTTTACCTTTCCAGTTCCAACTCACCTAGTCAACTCTTTATAAAATTTATAAACTGAATCATAAAGGTTTATCAAAAATAATATTCTTAATTGTATTAAAAGCCATTATGAACAATAATGCTTGAAACAAATTTTAGAACAAAACATGTCTATCGAGCAACGCATTTTTTTTGATATTTTCTATCAATAATTCTTTCGCCAAATCCTTGCAAAATATGAGATTAAATCATTGATGATGATAGCAAAGAATATCAAAATCGAGAAATGGGACACAGTAAGTAAAAATGAAGAATGAAGTACAATATATGGAATTTTAGTAATTGATTTTCTGTTATGTGAACTGTAAATCTGAAATTAGTCACATTTTAGTGATTTAACGTTAATTAAGAATATAAAATAATTTTGGATGAATAATTACTAATATAATAGCCTAGATCTCTCGAGTAATGCTCTGACGTCACCAACAATAAAACTCGAGCCATAGCACTGCGAGACGTTAAACAGCTTTATTTCATTGTTAGAGAACCTAAATTTCAGTAATTTTAAATTTAAAAGAGTAATTGTAGTACTAATTTAAAATTTAATGGCTCTAAAATAGTGAAAGGAAACTTTCTATCGATTGATATAAAATTTATCTCGCTACGATCAATAGTTACCGAAAAATTTTAAATTATATTAATCATATATTTCAAATTAATTTCCGTTCTTTAATAGAAAGTAGTAAATTACGTCAGTGGTATATCATGTGCGTGATATAGTTTGGACGTCATGATGCATCTCATTATTTATTTCAATCGTGATGATATAATTTGATGATATTTTTTGGCATCGTTTGACAAGCAGAGAAGTGATTTGTTTTGATTAGAATTTCGAAAAAGAATACCGTCGATATTTTAACTTTTGACTTACATTTGACAAGCTGAGAATTTCATGGTTATTGAATTATAATAAAATTGTTAAACAACGAAAAATTCTTCACACGGAATGTTGTTTACCAAGAGGTTTTTTGAATAAAGATAAGTAATATTAAAAAATAATATAAGTAACTAAATAATTACTTATATAATATAATTAATAATATATTATATAATATAAATTAAATAATGTAAGTAAATAAAAAAAATATTTCCTGTCATAAAACATGTGTTTATTTTATTTGTTTTCAAGCAATGTTAAACATTTCTCTCGCATATATTTAAACACGTTAAATTTGATGGGACATCTCTTGAATGAAGAGGAAATTTGCACCAGTCGTACCATGAGGGGTGATTTTCTAGTAGATAAGAAAAAGTAATGATAAATATTAAATAATAAGATAAATAATTAAGGTAAATCAAATATACGTCCTAATTATTAATCAGGATAGCGTTAAAATTTTTTAAAGGAATTAATCAGTTAATTATTCTCAATACAAATATTTGAACATATGCAAGCAGTTCAGAATATTTTATATTTTAGTGCCATTTAACACGAAAATATTTCTGAATGCATTTTTATTTTATTATTTATGATTATATTTATTGAAAAATCTTTGCATGAATTTATAAATTTATCTGCGAAATAGAAAGTTTTTTTATTAGGCTCTAAATTTGTTCGTTATTAGGAACAATGAATTGTTTTATAAAATATTTGGTTTAAGAGACCGAAAAATACTGTTGGAGGTTTGCTGACGCTTACTAAGTGTCTTTCATGTATATTCTTAAGAAAATTCCTAAATTCAAGAAATGTTTTTGAGATTGTACAAATGGCGGATTTTTAGAAGATATTTTCATTGTGACGAAGTTACAGAATGTGGAACCAATTACTAAGTTAATGATACCTCGTTCACTGTTGCTAACTCTACCTAAGTATGAGAAACTTGCTATTCAAAATTGTTTCAATTACATTTCGATGCACAACAGACTACTTAAAATCCAATAAATAATCGATGGAAAACGCTACCATAGAATGCTATGTGCAATTTTTTCGAAAAGGAACTATAAATAAAAAAATGCATTTTGGCGTTGGTTTGCTCTGTATGTTTATGTATACAACTGTAGCAGAAAAAGACTCATTGAATATGAAACCAATCTATACTCTTTCTGGTTGCGTGAAGATAGTCCAATGCTATGACGAGCTTATCTAAATTATGTTCCAGAAAAGTGATGAGTCTGATGAGGCCTCCGGCAGTCTTTCTGGCTGGTCCGAATCGTCCTAATCTTTAAAGGTGGCTTCCTTAGAAGTTCCTTCTTTAATTAATTTTTAATCAATCTCTCTTTCTTAATTAATTCTTCTTTAATTAATAAGTTTTGTTTATTAAAGGCATTTTGAATGTTAAAGTAACTCCACCAAATTACTACAACATAAAGTCTAAGTTCAAAGTAGGATTCTCATTTATTTACTCTACTAATTTTCCTTCTGGTCATTGAAACAACAAGAAGCTCTGTTAACCCTCTAAGGACAACTGTCACGCGGACGTGCCAGCTGCTTGGCACATTCTCTTCCGACTGTCGCAAATACGTCCGGCTCTTGTGGCTTTTAGCTACCGTAAGTCACATCGGCGTGACACCAACTGTCACGCGGACGTGCCAGCTGCTTGTCGCATTCTCTCCCGACTGTCGCAAATACGTGCCGGCTCTTGTGGCTTTTAGCTACCGAAACTCACACCGGCGTGACACCGACTGTCACGCGGACGTGCCAGCTGCTTGGCACATTCTCTCCCGACTGTCGCAAATACGTCCCGGCTCTCGTGGCCGTTAGCTACCGAAAGACACACCCGCTGTTGTGCAATTAGGCTTAACTAGAAAAAGTGCGTTGGCACTGAGCAGCCACGCACGTCGAGAAACGTCGGTCAGACGGAATCGCACGTTTTCCGTGCGGCCGTCCTCAAAGGGTAAATAACAGGTTAACATTGTTATCAAAGTAAATGGTTTTCTTTCTGACAGAACCATTTCGGTGTTCTTTTTCGGGGAGAGCACTAGAATTTTCAGGACAGAAAATTCGCCTCTCTAATTGTTACATTTTAGTTACATTTTAAGAGACATCGTCTGATCATGCACTCAATAATCAAAAGTAAGAATTAAAAGAAATATCAAAGCCTTTATTCCTGAATGTGTGTTAGTTGGAAATTCGTGCTATTCAAGCTTCTCTGCGTTCACATTAAAAATTTCAAAATGTTTTTTCAGGGATGAGAAAAGAAATTAGGACGAGATACATATTTCTGCTGAAGAAGGCATTAATTTTTCAG
>BGPR01000068.1:1607621-1730524 GCA_013235015.1 Araneus ventricosus
TTAGGACGAGATACATATTTCTGCTGAAGAAGGCATTAATTTTTCAGTTATGTAAGGAAAAAATCAGTTTCGAATGCTTTTATAAACTTTCAATTCAGTTTACTTTCTTTTGCCAAAAAAATTCTAGCATAATTCAATCAAAACATTTAATAATTGCTTTAATATTTAAAAAGAATAAATTTAAGCCTTATTTGATTCATTTCTTTTCAGTCTAGAAAGCTAACGATCACTGATTCTTTCAAAATATTTTTTTCCGGCAACAATTAAATACTGAATTAAATTTTATAAAATTTCAAAATAAGAAGCAAGAAATGAAAGTAAGAAATCGGGAAACAAATTAAGTAGATAATTGAATAATTCCGTTCTGAATTTTTTTCACTGGTAATTTGGTTTCGACGGCTCCTACATACTTTATTCCCAGTGTTTATTCAACAAAACATTTATTTTCATTTCAATTTAAGTTAGTTCACATTGTTTTCGTCTCTTTTTCATGAAGCATCTAAGAAAACAATTTTTTTTCATGCCAGACATCATTTTTTATATGACGATCATCATCATTCTTATATATACATATGAACATCATTTCTTACATATGAACATCATCATCATTTTTATATATGACGATTGTGAAATAAATTTCTTTATGTTTGAACAATATAAGTAGACATTACTGAACAAATGCAATTTAAATAAAAAATAATATTGAAGATTTTATTTAATTTTTAATTTAAATAAACTCAATTTGTTGTTACTCTCCACAAATGTAATTGCTAGTCATGTTATGAAGTCTCAGCTTTCAGGTTGAATAATAGCGGGTTTGAGACTGTATTCTACCGAAGTTCCTAAATGCATCTCGATCTGGTTTACTATGTTGTCTGGACGTTGATTAGGCGTGAAAGCTTTGAACGAGGGGCGCTGGCTCGGCTGATTATAATGACAGTAAATTGCACAGAAATGAATATTAAATATTTTCTCCAGATGTAGTGGCAATGAGCGTGAATATAAACGCAATAACTAAAAATGTCGTTGAATTTTTCATTGGGTATGAGTGGCACCACTTGTATTGAAAATGTTATCGTAAATATGGCCCTTTTTTGTATAACTTCATATTATAGTGAACAAATTCTAGCATGCAATTTGAGAAAGTATCTATTCCGTTTGATGTATTTGGTAATATATTAAATAGGAATTTACAATTTGGGTGAAATTACCCCAAACCAAAATTTATTTATTAAGTCAGTTGGAAATTTGATACTTTGATATTCAAATACTTACTCAGAGATAGACAGGTGGATGGAAAAATTTGGATCCAGGGAGGTGTAAAAAGTAAAATTTCATCAAAATATTTTTGGGCTTTTGACAATTTGAATACTTTTTATATTCTTCAAACAAGAAAGTAAAATTAAATAGAAATGTAATTCATTAAACTTTAAAATGAATCAAAATCCAAATAAAATTTCAATATTAAATAAAGACCTGCAAGCAATCTTAAACAGAAACCGACAGCTGAATTTTCATCAGTTTATACCAGCTTTTACTAGTCATTCCTATTTCTTTTGTTTTATAATTATGAACGTATATTGGTTTTGGTTTTTTAAGGAGAGTTCTGGAAATACAGCGATAATTTTGCACTTAAGTCCCTTTTCAACTGCATTTTCATAGGCCTAAAAACTGATGCAAATAGTTTTTAGTCACTATTTAATGCAAAACCAAAACCTTTTCCGTTTCTGCCACAAATGAAACCAAATTTGAAGTCATTATTTATTTATTTTTTTACTATCTAAGCTAATGCATTTAATCCATGCTCACTTCTAATGCGTCAAATAACCAATTACTATGCAATTTTATTTTGGAATCCATAAGCAGTTTTCGGCAAAAGCGTGACGTCACTGCACAGAGTAAGGCAATTTTTTTGTTAAAAATGAAATAATATGAACAGTCAAGTTTGAAATGTGCCTGTGAAATAAAGTGAAATGGTTCCATGAGGAAATTGAGAAATTACAAGAGTAACGGTTGTATTATATAACATGCCTTAAAACTGTTTTTGTCACATCTTATTTTCAATCAATATGCCCTTGTTCAATCATTTTTTGACGGAACGAATCGAGAATATTGTCTTAACTCGACTGCTAGGTGTTTCGTCTGAACGGCGGTAAATGTTTTTGCGACGTAGTCACGACCGAAACATGTCATTCGAATTTCTTCGAATTTGGCTTGCATATTCCTTGAAGTCGTTAGAAATTATGTACATGTACGGGTTTCTATTTTCTGATATCGAGACACGATGGTTCCGTTTGTGTAACGTTCAGCTTTTTTCAACGATTCCAGCGAAACAGATCTCCATTCATAATGTCTCCAAAAATACCTATAATAGTAGTTGACATTTAATTGTCATTTTGTTAAAACTAATAAAGGCATACATTTAATCGTTATTTTGTGAATATTAATAAAAGGAGAGTCATATGTAAACATTTCGTATTCGGAAAAAAGGGCTAAACCGTTAGAGACTTCGATGAAGCGTAGATTTTAGAATTTTTTCCTATGGATGTGAGGTCTACTGTTCATAGAACTACTAGTTTATCAATTACTGGAAATGTATATGTCCACTCCATAAGGTTTTAACACAAGTTGGAATCATTCATTTACAACAAATCTATGCTGAAGGAACTATTACATCACGTGGCATTCTCGCACTTCTACTCTGCAGTTGTTTAACTTTAAGTTTATTAGTATAATGAAATTAATTTCGACAGTTATAAAGTTAAATTTGTCTTTCAAGCTCTTTTCTTTTCTTATAAGCCCATCCCCAAATAGAAACATTGTTTGACTTTCTTTTTAAATTATAACTTCCGCCTTCGGCGGTAATCTCACCAATGAAAACGGAACTTTCCATTCTTTTGTCAAAAAATAAAAATGATAATACTCCTTAATCAGATACAATTACTGAAAAAAGGTTTAAAATAACGTTACATTCTTAAATTCAGAGTAATTACTGGATGCCTTTTGAACTATATTAAGGCTGCCTAAAAGTTTTTTTACGTTCTTATGTTACTAAGTTTTTCATCGTCATAATTTTTATATTTTTTTCCATCACTTTCGTAAAATAACTTAGTGCTCTTTCATAGGTATCTTTAATTTTTCATTCATCTTGAAAGTTTTGAAACTTAATTTTGAAAAAAAATATATCTTTGTTGTTAACGAGTTAAGCTAAAGGAATGGAAGAACGTACCACCAGAATCAAATTAGTACTTTAGAATTTTATATTTTAAAACTTAATTTGTTTTGAATTATTGTTTGATAAGCTGTTATGTTTTCAAGAAATTCAAATATGTAAGTACTTTTCTTAGTTTCTTTAAAATAATAGTCTAAAAATGGAGCGATATTTATCCTTCAACAAAAGTGGTGTAAATTTATAGCAAGGGGCGCAAGGAATACAGACTTAAATAATTTTAAAAACCTGTATTTGAACTTAAATTTTAACTAGAATTAATTAATTAAAGGCTTTAACATTTTGCATTTTTTAAAAAAAATCTTCTAATATTAAATATGAGGTAAGCAATTAATTTTATTGATAAATTATTAAATAATATAATTTAACTGATAAAAGGCGGCAGTGGCAGGGATGACAGTGTAGTAAAGGTTGGAATTAATTTTGAACTTGGTTGCCTAAGCAATTAATTAAAAGAAAATATTTATAGAATAAAAAAAAAATTAAAAAAAAACTAGCGTATTTTACAATAAAATGATTAAAAAGCGATTTGAAATTTTCTTGATTATTCCAGCAGAACTGTTATATTATGTTTAATTACTTAATAGTTTTTCGAGATTTCTTTTTCCTAACTTCTTTAAAGAAGATGCAAATTAACTACTTCGGATTCAAAATATGTTTAATATGTTCTTGAAGCAAAAACAGCAGGAATGGGAATTCAAAATTTTAATACTTCTGAAGATTTGATTATCTGGGACGTACAAAAATATGCTTCGGGTATCGAGGACAACAACATAACTTTTTCTGAAGTGAGAGAATGAAGTAATGAGTAACTTCGATTTCAAAAGAAGTTAAAATAAAATAAAGAAATCAGTAATTATTGTTGTATCTCACTAATAGATGGCACCAGAAAGCACATACTTGTAATTTTATGTAATGTATTAGATCATTTGTTGTCCGATTAAATAGAAGTTTCATTTCTTGAAAAATCTATGTTCAGTTTCAACCTTTTACGAATACTTTTGAGATCTTATCGTAAAATTGTTTTTTTGTGGAATGCATATAAGAACGTGATTATTTTATGGTTTACCTGTTGGGCATTGCATTGGTCTTGTTTTCGAGTAATCTGGTTTTATATATTCTTTTGAACATGTTGTTCTTTTAATAATATTGTTGTTTGTGGTTTAATAACACCTGGTTGCTTTTACTGATTCTGGGTACTTTCTATTTTGAAACGAATCGCCCAATTATGAATAAATTTTGAAATTTTGAACGCTGACAATAAATTGCAACTAGTTCGATTTCTCTGTGCTTTAGCTCCTACATATACATAAGTAAAAGAAGACTGTGAGATGTACATTTGTGGAGGATTTGATGATCCAACTAAATGTTTCAAATTAGAATTGTTCTTCAGTTTCTGAGGTACTTGAATTAAATTTGAACCACTTAGAAGTAGATTCAAGGAAGTTTTGTCATATCTATCACGTAGTAAGAGAGTTCAATATCTCCATCTTATAATCCTCAGCACTGCCCCAGTAGCACAAAGATAATGGACAATATTGTACGACATTGAACAATATTCGCAATATTGTATAATATTGTACAATATCATATAATATTATATAATATAGAAAAATATTATACAATATTGGGTAACATGTTGTGCTGCCTGGGTGATACAGATGTTTTCATTCTGAGTATTTATTTCTGGAATCAAGTTATTTTGCTTGTCTAAGTCTATGGTTCTACGGTTCTTATAAGAAGAAATATTTATCAGTGGTTGCGATCCAACTAGTAAATTATGCACAAAAAAATTTTGTTTAAGCTTTGCACCGTTGGATTTTGTACTAAAAGCTCTAACATCTTTTGGAAACCTATATCTAAGTATTGAACAATTAAAAGAGTTAGATACGATTTGTACCTATCTTTTTAAAACAAAACCCAATTAACTTCTGATGAACTCTGATTGATAAATAAATTGATTTCCCAAAAAGTCGGCTTTGACTTAAATTTAATGAAAGTTATATGAACATCAGATGCTTTGTATTTACATTTGTTGAGAGCTACGGTACAAACATATCTATGGATAAATACTGACCGAACACAACATCAGCTTATTGATTACAATTTATTTAGCTATGAAGAGAGAAATGGTAACCTATACCGATGACAAATGACGAAGCTACCTTTTCCAGAGTTTTGGATGCAGCCCTGTAAATGCACATCGAATTGTCGAACGATGGTTTGTAGTTGTAAAAAAATAGAATTAACTTATATTTCGTTATGCAAATGTATAAAAAATGATTGCCAAAATATAATATAATAAACGACTGATTATTTGTATTTTTTTCATATATGTATCTTTACATTTGCTTCTTTTTATTAAATTATTTTTATAAACAATGTGTGATTTTTTATTAATATTTTTTGTTTTTATTTCATGTGACAACCTATTATTACTTTTAATCATAGAAACAACATTTTGTCACTAAATTAATCATTAAAATGACTCCATATTGTGTGCTCAATTGATTTACTGAATACATAGGGGTATAAAAATGGACCAATACAGTTTTTGGTAACATCTAACATATTAATCTATAAGCTTTTCTGAGCTCGTATCAATTGATAGAATGCGGTCCTCACATTTTACAAACTCAATTCCATCCAGCTCCTGGTCTATGAAGACTATGCCGTCAGTCGCAAACAGAAAAACAATCGGAAGTTTCAGGATGCCCAAACTCAATTTTCATGCTACGGAGTATAAAGAAATCATTCTTGAGGTTTAACTCCTAACTTATTGTTATACAACATTAGTCATATTGAAATCAGTTCCCTTATTCGGTCTGGTGCAGTACCTTCCCATGTTACATTCAGACAATTGAACGATGTGTCAAACTCGTATCAGAATCAGTGTTTCTAAGCTCGGTCAACCGGAAGTATTGCTCAGGAGAAGTGGGCCCCGAACCCAACTACCTTATGTGTTGATCAGGAACTGTTAGAAGATTATAAAATCAATCCAAATTTATATCCTGTATTCTCAATCCCCCCCACCAACCCACAAAATGTTAAACAGAGAAGAAACAATAATAAATTGTAGTTGCCTGTATTAAAAATAAATTCTAAGCCATTATAACAGTAGATATCACCATAGCATATAGGGATTGCAATCCGGCACCAATTTCAATCCGGTCGGATTCCCATCAATCCGACCGGATCCGACGGGATACGGCCGTATTGGACACATCAAAACTATTTTGCCTTTTCATTCCAAAATCAACTGTATAAAAGATGATAAACTGAATGTATTATTAAGTTTATAAAAAAACGTTAATTTCTTATGAAATCAACTTTATTTACACTGTTATAATTAATCAACATTTACGTATGAATCAAAAATAAAAATTTAGTACAGTGTAACTAGTTAAATTGTAATTGTTATATTAGTTTAGTAATAATTAAATAATGACGGGCGGATAAGTTCAGTCTCACTTACTAGATTTCACAAATGACATCAATGATAACTTGTAATGTAACTTATATTATGTAAGTAACTTATATTAAATCTAACTAAATCAAGCTTATCATCTGAGATCACAATAATTAGGAATTTTAGACACGCCAAGTAGTCTCATTCTTATAATTATGTCAGTCATCATGAATCTGTTTAATCAATGGCACAATTATACAATAACGAGTTTAAAACTTCTTCGTATATTTTAATATACTTACTTTAAATTATTATTTTAAGTAAAACAATTTAAAAAAACTCACTTTGGTTTTGAAAAAATTATCGTAGGAAACAAAAAGTGTTAATTGTGTCATCTGTCAATCGACTTCTTACAGAGCTACAAATATAACCAGCGGCCTAGAAAGCCCTTTCTGCTTCTACACTTGTTGATTTTATTGTCAACAAATACTCATGAATAGAAGACAAGTATTTTCCTCGAACTTCTTCACTTTCACATGCAGTCATTTCCTTTCTTAATGTTTTCTCATAATCTTTCTCTTTTTTTTTTTGGTATTTATGCTCTAGGTTTTCATGTCTTGCTGGATTTGCATCTGTAATTCTTTCTGTAATGTCAAATCACTTTGCAATGACGATGAATCTGAGTTATTTTCAACTATATTATCTACGTTTTCTTTAAAGCTATCATTTTGAACAACTCTTTCTAAGATATTTTTCATTTCTAGTCTTACAACTTTTTTTTCGGCATAGTAAATGTATCATCAGTTCGTCTTGTATCATCATCATATTTTTTTTTTATTCTGTAAGTATATTAATATTCCTGTTTTCATTTTGAATTGGTTTCAAAAGTGACATGTTTGTTTTAAAACTTTTAGACAAGTACCTGCAATGCAACACAAATAGGTACATACTTACAATTTAAAACATTATTTCGGTTACTATGTAAGAAGAAAGTCGTATTATAAAGAAAAATCAAAAATATAGATCGTTACTCAATTCATTTCTAAGTCTAATTATCTACTTAAATCATTCTCGTACTTGCAAATGCAACATAAACATAATTCATCTATAAATTGAACAATAAGAATGGCTATATGTGAAGCGGGTGAGTCAGTGTCGAACGGCTCGTACACACCACGCATTTAAGTACCTACTCTTGCAACAACGCGAGTATTTTTTTCAAGAAATCGGATTCATGTATTTTTTTAATTTATCGGATCCGGTAGACGTCTAATGATGCCGGATTACCGGATCCGGTTTTCCGGATTGTAATCCCTAATAGCATATTTAATAATTTGAAATATTACGATTGGGGAAAAATTGAACTCGTACATTTTTAACTTTTAACAAGAATTTGTTTGCCTAGATTAAGCTTAATAGAAAATATTTTATCTAATAATATCATATAATATTATTAATAAAATTATTATATTATAATAACTAGAAATGGATTAATATATTACTATACTGATTTTTCATTGAGAAACCACGTTCACTAAACTACAGAAAAATTTATTCACGAGGGATCCATTCCAAATTGATGTCCAGGGCCTCAAAGTCCAAATGTGCTAATCAGAAGCATCGCGAAAAGTTTGTTGTGCCCAGAAGTGTTTATTATAAATAATTTCCCATAAATCAAACTTCCAAGTGTCATCTGGTGAAAAGAAAGAGTAAAATGCCTTGTAAAAAATTTAAGAGACACAAAAATGCTTTAATAGCTGAAAAGTTTTCTTAATGGTCTGTTAATTTTTGTTGTTACTTTCTACATTCTTGAAATTCGTTCTTAAGTAACAAATAATATTGTAATTTTGGTGCTAGTTTTGAACTGTGTTAGAATAGACAAAGAAAATATATGAAGTTGAGAGATTTTTAGATCTAAACCTTTTGTAATGTATATACATATATCTCTTCAAATTCATCGACAAGATGATGTATAAAGATTATGTTGAGTTTTAGGAACTAAAAATTGCATATTGAAGTAATTTCATATATTTTTGTCAACTTTCGAGGAGATGTGCCATCGGAAGTTATAGACCAATTTTGATAAATTGAGTTTTAATACTCTTAAGAGGATGATAACTTCGACATAGACCTCTCAAATTTTATTAAAATACTCATTGTTTATCGGAGTACAATATATCTTTCCAGAAAAGTCACAGTTTCATTACTTATTTTATCAATGAATTTTTATAAAAAAAAAAAGTCAACGGTTTTCCCCCACTTGTACTATTGGTACACATTTTAACGCTATTGGAAATTAAGAAAAACTCGATTTCCAGTGAAAAAGTAGCAGGGATTTTTATTTTAAGTGCCAGTTTAAGAATATTAGTTACAAAATTCAATGTAAAGCAGTTGTCTTCTTCCTCCGCGCCACTGTAGCTTTCGTGGACACAGCTAAGACAATTTTTTATATTGGATTAACCCTTCTTCTTTATTTAAATTAGAAAATACACCATTAAAATATAAATAATCAACATCTGACGTGTTTTTATCGTCTTCGTCGAAGGAATCATCAATACTGACTGTCCCAGTTTTACGCTATATGGAGTACCCGGTTTTATCCCAAGGCCAGGTTATGAAAAACTAAATAGAACGCGTAATTATTGGAGTAAATCCTTATTGATTTATAGGGTTAGTTATTATTCTTACCTTAGTTCTCACATGTATTTCGTCCATGTTTAAACAATCTCTGTAATCCTTTTTATTGTTCAATAAAAATTATGCGCACACTCATCCAAACTGCAAACCGGAGATTTTTATCTCTGCCATCGATACAAGCATTTATTAGGAGAGCATGAGTGTTAAGTCTATAATCTCCATTCTGGAGTTTTTGCTTCAAAAGTTACATAACACACTGAAACTCGCCAAATAACTACTGTGCATCGTTAATTAATTATAAGTCAGGAAGTTTTTAGATTTTTATCTCTGGAGTCAGGGGTGTGTCGTAGTGCAAAGTAAACGTATAATAAGCTGGCCTAAACATAGCTTCTATAACTGTAATGATTTTTAAGTAAAGATAGTTTAAAATCAAACGAACATTATAGAACTGACAAATAAACCTTCACATATGCAATAAATTCAACAGCTACAACACGTCACTATGACTGTTTCCTTTTCTTGACTAGTAGAGTGTAAGTCAGAATATGTCTGCTAGATAGGAAAAATAAAAGCGTCAGAATCAAGGGTACCTGGTTTGATCTCACTCTCCTCTACATAACTGCTAGTGTAATAATAAACATATATATAGAAATTTTAAAAAATATTGAAAAACAGACAATGTTTATCACTTTTTATGATTTTGAGCATCTTTAGTTCATTTATACCGTCCATGAAGGTTGTCTGCTCCTTTGTTTCATCTTCTATAATAATAGCAGAAGTCAAAACCAGTCTGTTTTTTTATGAATAATTCGTTAGAGTAGTTAAACCTAGAGCTCCCAAATTTGTTTTATAAGTACTCTTTGCCGGACCAAGTGCACAATGAATCATTTTTTCAAATTTTATACTTCCAGTTAACAAGAAATAGAGTAAGGTTTAGATATTATTGCTTAGATATTTGCCGAAATAATGTTTTTCAAAGTCAAGAATATTCGACGCATGCAAGCATGAGCATGATTATAAAAAAGTAATTGCATCAGTGAACCGATATTATTAGTGTAGTCGTTAGCGGGAAAATGCTTCTGCAATTTCTTATGTAATGCAATTTCTTAATAATGTTTTTCAAAGTCAAGAATATTCGACGCATGCAAGCATGAGCATGATTATAAAAAAGTAATTGCATCAGTGAACCGATATTATTAGTGTAGTCGTTAGCGGGAAAATGCTTCTGCAATTTCTTATGTATCCAATTTGCAAATTATGCTGAACATCTCCGATACTGCTTACCCTTGTAGTCTTTTATCGTATATGTATCATTTTTATTCATACACGCTAAAAGATCAGAAGAAAAAAAAACGGAAATAAACTTTCAAATTAGCAGTTTTTACTTAATTTGAAATATCTTTACTGTTGTGACTTAAGAACAAAATATTATTTTTGATTTAAAATATTTGTGTACTAACTACATCTAATCATCTATTTATCCAAACTATGATTCTATTTTAATTATATATATATATATATAAAGTTTCAATTTTAGATAAACCAAAACACACTTTGAGTAGCCCAGAATTCCTATTTCGAGTAAATGAAGTCAACAATTGCCTCTAAAGAATGCTTCATTGCCTATTAGTATTTCCAAGTATCCAATTTCGCTATTTCCAAGTAGTCATTAAACACGGAAGCATTACCGAAAACTCTTTAGAAATGATTAAAAGCAAAGCTTGTTTACTTTGTGTTCTAATTTGAAACATTTTAAAACGTTCGTAGAACGTGAACAGTTTCATCCACTTAAATTGTAATATATATATAGCTAATTACGATAGTTTTTAGAATAAATTTATTTGGACAAGCAGCTTTCTCGAAAACGCAATTATATTGTCATTGCTTTTAATTAGCAAAACTTTTGAGGTTTAATAATTAAATTCGAAAGTTCATTAGCATTTTCCTAGCATAATTCTGAAAATAATTTAGTAAAGATTCGATAAAATTTTTTATCATATAACGTGGCCATATTTTAGTAAAATTTTATAAATTCTAAAATTAGTTCTGATTAATGTTCTTTTATGGATTAAAAGTCAATAAATGTGTAGAATAAAGTTTATAATTCAGGTTTCATTCCAAAAATTCTCTACAAAAATTTTTTCTTCATTTTCTATATACCGTATTTCCTCTTTAATTTTGCAAGAAAAACTGTTTCTACCGTGTGAACTATCGTGTTCCCTGCTTAATTATGTACTTTGTGTCAGTTAAAAAAGTAGAAAATATAATGCTGTTAACATAGATCAAGAAAAACTGCATCTTATTATTTTTAAGGTGTTGAAATCAGCCTGTGGTGTCGTGGCCTAGTTTGACCGAGGTTTGATCAAGGATCAGCAGAAGAAGTCATAAATTTTCAGCATCATAATTTTAATTAAATTTCTTGAGTAATTTCCTAGATTGCAGTATGCGTACGATTTGTTAAATACATATTTAAGTTCAAAGGGAAATCAAGTCCCGTATATCAATCGCGAGAGTCAATGAGATACAATTTAAAGTCACTGTTAAATAAACAATGCGTAACTTGGCTACGTCGAAGTTACAAATGGTGAGAATACTCTGAGATTACAGTTCTAACGTTATAGTTCGGTGAACTATGAGAGTTCAGCAATTCATGGATAACTCTGGTTGAGTTATGAGAAATACCGAGGGTCGGTATAAAATATCGAGATTAAACAAACGCTCGATAAAGCACTGTACGATCCACCAAAGGGACACCTTTTCAGCCGAGATGCTTTCGGCTAACAGATAAATCATGGCGAGTTATAAGAAATACCGAGGGTCGGTATGAAATATCGAGGTTAAATAAATGCTCGATAAAATGCAAACGGTCCACCAAAGGGGCACTTTCCAGCCGAGATGCTTTCGGCTACACACGGGGTTAAGAAAAACGCCCGTTCGACGTTCTGAGTTCCGATTTCCGGACCTCGGATTCACAAACAAACACGACGGAGGTAGCACTCCGCCCTTTTACTTTTTCCGTCTCCTCTTTCTCTTCTTTCCCTCTCTTTTAAACATCTTACCTTCAAAAGACAGGGCAGTGGTTGTTGTCTTGCCTCCTGGTGACTCGTCCTCAAGCTTCTCTATTAGCACAAGATATTGTGCGATATCTCTACGACGTTGTCAGGTATTCTGAATGCCGTACAATATCGTGAAGATATCGTAACAATATTGTATAGCGTCTTGTACTATGGGTGGACAAATTACCCAACTGCAGTCGTGTACCTTCCTTCATGGTGTTGATTGGTTGTGGTCAATCTTAAACGGAGGTCTTTGTCGGTTTAAAAGCGTGTGGTCTTGCCACTGAAAACTAAAGGAACCGCTCTCCACTGGGCTCTTGTAGGCTTGCGTAAGGTTGGCAGATTTATGACCCACTTGCGCTCATCTTGTGTCGTTCCCTCGGGGACTCCGGCCGTCGTGGAATAAGGGGAGACATCACAAGCCCTATATTTTTTATTTTTTATAGAATAAATACAGAAACTCAACTTTGTGCAATAAGTTAAACTTATTTAGGAACATACAGCAGAGGATAGGGAAGATATATAAAGAGTGTCAATTGTTGATACATTTTTTGAAAGATAAAACAATTTTAATCCCCAAAAAATTCCATTGCATTCTAATTTACAGGCTTTTACTTAATTTATTTTTAATCTTTGTAAATTTCACATTTGTAAAAGTCAAATTTGGCAATTAATTTTTCACTGCTTCAAAGGTGTAATTGAGTTCTAAAATTTTTTAGAGTTGTGTGCTTCTGACGACATAACAATATTTTAATTCTTTCGGAACTTAATTATATTTTAATCAATTAGTTTTAGTTAAATTTTGATCATACTTGAGAAGCGCTCTCTGGTAGGGAAAATGAGGGGAAAAAATCGATTTTAAGATTCTATAAACTTGATAATAATGCATTATAAAATATATTAAATATTTTAATGCAGAAAATTATAAATGAAAAAAAAATGTTTTAAAAGCATGCTTTTATTCGTGAACTAAAATTAGAAAATAATACTTTTATTAAAATGTGGATATTGAAACAAAATTTTAAAAATGCGAAAAAGTCTGTGAAAACAGTACTATAAAGGTATTAACTTACGCTGAATAATATTAGAACTAAAATTCTCTAACATTCATTTCAAACTAAATTATAATTCAATTTTACGTGCAGTATTTCGATTTTCTGAATTATCCTTGGTGCATCTTCTTTAACAAGGATGAGGTTGGTTATCTCTCCTTCCCATATTCTAGAAATTTGAGACTGTTCTTATTGAAGGAAGGGATTATCTTTTAGATTCTATCGAAGTTTTCGATTGTGTATCCAAAACTGAAACGATTTATAGACAATTCAAAAATTGTTCAGTTTATAAAATCTAATATTTGATTTAGCTTCTCATCATATTGAAGGAAATGTACCTGTTCCTACTGTGCCGTGTAAAGAATAAAACATTTCATATTATAACTCATTAATAATTATTTATAATCTTTATCGCTTTGGTTAATCATAATTCACTTATCATTTGGAAGTTTAATTAAATGAAAATCTGAAGTATTCAACTAAGGCGTGCATTCCAGCTTCGTGAACGAAGCATTGATATTTTCAAATGAGTTATGTTAGGATAATTTGGTAATAATTCAATTCTGAAAGGCGAAATACTTTCATGCACAGTAATAATTATCGATAAAAGTTTGTGTAAGTTATTATTTCACTAGCTGTTACCCGCGATTTCGTGCGCCAGGAATTTGAATTATTAATTTTTTTTATTCACGAATGTAAATGCTTTGTTGTATGTTGTAAGTGGAAATTAGAAGCTCTAACAGTTGATAATAATTGTATTACTTATAGGAGTGTACTTGTATGCTAATACCTTTAGGTATTTTGTATATCTATGCTAACATACTTTAGTATTCTACGTTTTTTGTTTTACTTTTTTCTGAAAAGATGTAGAGTTTTTTTGGGCAGGACACACGTGAACACGGCACGTATAGTTTCCCATGTGAAAAAACTTGGTTTTTCCAAATAAACGCCTACCACTTTGATTGTATGACCTTCAGCCTGTAAATTGTCATAGCAAATGCTATTTTTAAAGGGAATTGTAAACGTTTGAACTGGAATGATTAATCTGTAGAAGTTATCGGAATGCGTGGAATTAAAACACTTACTCCTTTCGTTATACCAGTTATAACAGTAGCTCGCAGTATGTTTTGATCTAGGTGTGTAATTTGTAACGTGTGCCACTGCGCAGTCTAAGTGAATCGAGGATACAATCAATAGTACTGGCAAACGACTTTCAATCTCAGCTTGTGAGAAGGTACCCCTGACAACCCTAAAGAGTTAAGGCACTCTATAGGAGAAGATTTTATTTGTTCATTGTGCATTAGCGCATCTACCGTTAAGTATTCTGTAATACCTCCCTCTATTTGCTACATATTGTTTTCATTTATCTATCCTACAATTTCATTTGTCGGTGCTAAAATTGCCCTTTCACACAACCATTCCCCATACTATCTTGAAGTTCAGGATAAACCCTGCTTATTAGTTTCTCTGTGCTCTGAGCAATTTTCTAAAATCCCTCGTTCAATCCGTTTTAAACTGATTTTCGCCAGTTTTCAAAACAGCAGTCGTATAATGTCCTGATTCAGAGTCGTTGAACAGTTGAACTCTCATATTTGTAGTGAGATTAAATTTTTTGACATACTACCATTCTCCGGATTTTACACCAGGCCTATTCTGTATAGGGGTACCTTGGATTTGGAGTTTCCATTTTTTTGTTAAAGTATTCCATGTGTAATTTCTTGGCACCTTGACATACAGCAGAGTTTTTTCAAAATTATCTTTGGTACATAGTTTAAAAATTGCTGCCTGATTAGTTTTTGGTGGGGCCAATACTATGTCACGGAAAGTAATTTCATCAAAATAGACTCGTTATCGATTCTCTAAGTGCCCAGCTAGATGTATTACAGTGGGGTGCATTGAGTTCAACGGGAAACCTAATAGTCGCCATGCCAATTCGTTGCTGTTGAAATAAAGATTTGACTGAAGTGTGGACTTCGTCGATTGTATTTCCGAGCTTTGCGTTCTGGTAATTGAAAATATCTTGATCGCTCCCTTTGTTAATGTATTTACAAATGTATTTTATCGCTCGTACTGAATTGCAAGCTTCTACACTTATATGGGTCTTATGCATTTTTGTCAAAATAGAATAAGGAAATACAGAAATATTATCGACAGTAGTGTAAACGTCATTACGAAGGTTTTTTCCCGCAGTTTGTTCTCCTTCTTCTGGGTATCTATGTCGGTACTGGGGATATCCGTTTCATTGTGAACAGTTTCTTTTTGTAACTTTTTTGGAAATATTATGCACATTTTCCATCTTTCATGCATAGGGAATGGGCATTTTCAGGACCGCAGGACCGTGCATCATGTTTCTAACAATAATATCGAGCAATTTTTTTTTATCACGACTTGGATCAGGTATGTCGGCGTTGATCATATTATCAATTTCATTGGGATCAGCTTGTCTTTTAATCAAAGTAAAATTTGGACTTGTTGCGAGCCCCCTTTCTGCCATTCAACAGAATATATAAAGTACAATATATATCCGCATATATTTCCTTAGTTAAAACTAGCATCAGTTTTTTAACTTTTAATCTAAAAACTTCATCTGTATCAATAGATTTCTGTCCCGGAATCCATTCTTCGACAATTTCTTAACTAAAATCTGATAAGAAAAGATACAAATATAAACCACTAAAATTAAGTAGACTGCAAACTCAGAAAATTAATATCAAGCGTTCGACTTCGAGTTGAGTTATTTTAGGGAAAACAACAAACACAAACTTATTATTTATTTCTTTTCCCAGCAGGATCACATGATGACGGTTTTCTTTTTGATCACGTGATGGTGGATTTAAAAATTAAATTATTGCACGTGATTGCACTTGATTTGCTTATTAACGATCAGGTGACGGTTGATTTAAAAAAATGATTGTACATGATTGAGCTTTTCTTCGGGATCACGTACAAGTTTATTTTAAAAATAAATTTGTATGTATATGTAAATTTTCATGGCGGATTGCTGAGGCAATGCACCATATTTTGTTATTTATTTAAGTGTTGTTTATAGTCAAAAATATTGAATTTAAGATGATATCATATATCCTATGTCCATCCTGGGTTTAAATCTAACTCTCTGCCAATTGTTATCGAAATCGGTTTGGTAGTTTAGTCGTGAAAGCGTAACAAACACACACTTTCGCATTTATTATATTGTTAAGGATTGCGAGGATCTGACTTTAAAGAAGTGTTTCGAAAAATATAGGTTCATTCAATTCCTACTATTAGTTCACACTCTCCCTATATATATTTATTTATATATCTTGTTCAAATTTTCAGTCGTTAATAAAATACTTTTTATTCATCCACTCAAATTCAAATACATTTTTTAAAACTTGTAGTGGATGACAGTTGATGTTAATACAGTTTTTTCAAATATTAATTCATTAATTAAATTTAATTAATTAATTTTAGCTTTATATGGGAGAAAGCATATGTCGCCTTGAGTCGTTTGGTTCGAATTTTTCTCAATAGATTGAGCTAGGTTTGCCAGCTTCTAGACCTAATATTCTTTGTTTTCTGGTATGTTCACGAAGGCGTCATTTTTTCATGCATTTTTGTCAGTGACGAAGCGTATAGATCGCTGACCTAAGTAGGAATTGACTTAAATTTTTTTTTTATATTACTTGTTTTACTTTCATAGTAATAATATTAAGTAATTATAATGTAAGAAAATGAATGATTTGGCTTTAAATGAAATGTCAGAATGTATGCAAATAAATATTTTTCGGGTATAAACGGTTCCTTGAAACAGAGCAAGTTTCTTTTGGTCACATTTTTTTTATGAGAGCATAAACTTAGGGAAAAAATTAAAATCGTTTACCTTTTTCCATTTCTGCAATAGCAAAACAGTTTCAAGTGAAAAGATTTATTTTTTACTTTACCTGCAAGATAGTGGAGTCAATTCAATATAAAAATATCGTACACGCCAATCAGTGGCATCATTTTAATTTTGAAACCCATTGCTGTTTTGTAGGAGTTAGAGGATGTGATCTCGCACCACGTCATAAGACAGTATGCAGTTAAAATCAAGATGGCATATGTTTGTCAACTGACTATGAAGTAGCGGGAATTGATTCTAATGAAAGCAACGAAATCGCCGAAAAGAGCAATCACCTATAATATAAACCCAAGAGATGTCTGTAACGGTGATTTTAGAAATATCCCCGTCTCTTTGGTCTACTTCACTATCTGACGTACAAATCACAATTTCAGTTTTGGCGTCAAACAACTGAGATAGGTTTTTTCGAGTAATATTAAATGAAGCGAGAACGAACTCGCAACTTCGGGTACGAAGTGTAATGATTTGACAACTGCGTTATTGATCTTTGCAACCGTTGTCGTTTTTTTTGTATAAATTAATGGATATATCGGCTTTAATAATGCGATCGTAAATTTCATTTCGTGTAACCATTACTTATTCGTGTTGGATTGTAGTAAAAGTCAATAAGCTGAGTTCAGCAGTTTCACTTCTTTTTTTATTAATGCTGATTCTTTATGTTTCGTTATCAAGATATTGGAACCCCAGATAATTTTTAAGTTCGAATGAAAAAAAATCACACAACAAGGAATATTGTTAAACGACAACAGATATTTCACAAAGAATGTTGTTTGTACTGAAGTGTTTTAGTTGATAGATTTCAGGGCCTTTATTGTTTAATTTTAATGTTACTATATATTTACATCTAAAGTGTATTACAAATTATAATTTTTTATATTTCTTAAAAACTCTGCCAATGTGTATGATATTGTCTACTACAACTTTCATTAGTAAATCTGTGACAATTAGATCTGAGGTATCGTTGGCAGAATAACAGCCCGTCTAGAAGAGCGCACATCTTCTAGTATTTTATAATGATTCATTAAATTATTTTTCCTTTCTTTTATTTTCATTCAATATATATTTTTTAATTATTCCGTTCAATCAATTACTGAAGAAAAATTTGTCTATTCCATACTGTTTTGATACAACTTGCTATCAGGCGTTTATAAGCTATAAATTATTATTAGCTTATAAATGTCTGATATCGAGTTGTATCAAAACTTCAACACATGGCTTCAGGGATTTCTATTCTGTAGTTATGTTATTTAAAGTTGCATAATAAAATGAAATTTCGATTAAAAATTATTTAAATCAAATTTCTTTTTCAGTCCATTTTGTATAGACCCAACCTCATATAGAAATGTTGTTTACTTCCTTTTTATAATTTCTATCTTCGACTGCAATCTCACGAACAAAGACAAAACTTTCCGATATTTTTGTACAAAAAAAGAAACAAAATTAAAATACTTTTAGTAAGATATTATAAAAGGATGGAAATAATATAATATCAGGTTAGAGTAATTACTGAATGTATTTTCGGCTCTATTATCGCTTGTGGGGCTTTGAGTCTAGTTTTTATCTTTTGTTTTGATACGAAATTTACCCTTTATGTCTTTTATTTCTTTTTTTGTTTCCCTTTTGTAAAATAACTTCGTTTCTAACTCAGCCATCTTTAAGTTTTTTTTAGCTTAAGGGTCTCGAGTGCAATTTTCTATTTTTATTGAAAATTTCTAGCAGAAAAAGAAGTAAGGTTAATAAGTATTATCAGCATCAGTAGAGATTTTAGATTCTTATATTTTATAACTTATTTTGTTTTGATTTTATATTTATTAAGTTATGATAATATCAAGTAATTTCTATATTTAGTTGTCTTCGTTATTTTCCAGTAATAACACTATTTTGTACGATATCTTATTTTTAACCGAAACTTGCATAAATCTTTATAAATAAATAGAAGAAGGCAGAAAAAATAATATAAGAAACTTAATTTTTGGTTGATTTTTAAATTAAAATTAATTAATTAGAATGTTATTTGTTAAATAAATATTCCCTCAGTAAGAAATGTTTTAGTCAAAAATGTAAGAAGTACATTGTTTTAGTGATCAATTGCAAAACATTCAAAATTAATTAAAAAAATATCATAAGATATACACATGATTTTCTTAATAGTTTAAGCTGAAATTAATATCGCAAAAACAATTTCATTAAATAATCCAAAGAAAATATCTATAGTACAAATGAATTAAAAAAAACTAGTGTGTTTTGTATTACTAAAATCGATAAAGAATTTTATAATTTTAGTGAACATTTCAACATGATTTTTCGTTTAATTATTTATAAGAGACGACATTCCTTAAAGAATTGGAAAGAAAATCAACATTTTCAGTTTCACATTATGCTTAATACTTACTTGATGTAAAATAATAACTATAATCTTGGGAATAGCAAAGAAGGGAAGCTAGTATCACAGACATGGAAAATGGAAAATTTCAAATGTTTGTCTAATGAGTGCTAAAATATACTAACGGATATTATACAGCATCTATAAAATCTTTCGATACCTATGTATAAATATCCAAAATTTTTAAAATAAAAAAAATCATAAATACTTTAATGGCGAGCGGTTATTATTCAATTTTCAAGTTAGTGAATTTTTGTTATTTCTAATTAAATACGATCTTTATGAATAAATATAATATTTTCAGCTATGTGTTTAAGTTTTATTTTACTCTAACATAAAATAACAATTATATTAAACGTATATATAAAACAAGTAACTAAGGCAATCCGAAGGATAAAAAGCTTTTATAATTAAATATTTTAGGTAACACAAACTTATTTATAGAATCTAGGTCATTTACGAAACTTTTACACAAGATTTATACAGAAACTGGATCAATTGAAAAAAAGATCATTAATAAAGCAAAATGCGGTCAGAAATTGTAGTTATATCATGAAATGAAAACAGCTATGAATTATTTTTTCATTCTGCCCTGCAATCGTAAATACAACAAGAACATATTTATTTTATTGGCTCAGTCCTTTGTAAATTCTTCTTCCAACAAATTGAGTTTTTTTTTCTTAAATGCATTTCAAAATGTGTAACTGAATTTTTCCTTTCCCCATTTCATTGTGCTGATCAATACATATTTTCGTTTAAATATTTCCACTAAACTCAGCAGAAAAATATAACAGTATCGGATAAACTCCATCTTAAATTGAATTCTTAAATGCTGACAGAATTATGGAGGGTATCTTAAAGCCTCGATATTGTGATCACTCCTTCAGCACATTTCCCACATACATGTTCTTTTGAAGAAAATAGTCAAAATTACTTACAGAGACGAATTAAAAAACTTTCCTGAAGTAGTTAAAGTAATACAAAACAAGAAAATATAAAATTTGGAATATTTTGTCTTTTCCTAGAAAGCATCAGAAACCGAGCTCAACATCATCTATGTGAAACGAAATTACACGACTTCATGAACACTTAAGAAGCAACAGAATCGCAATATATAAGGGTGTCTAGAATTCCGATACCCAATTTGGTTGGTTAAACTTCCCTCATTTTTGTTCCTATTGTTCATTAAATTTCAAATAATAAAGGTGCATGTACACAAAACTCTTCAGAATAAATTTTAAGAAACGAAAAAAATGTGCAAATTAATAGTCTATATTCAATGTTAAGTGATATCTAAGCTGTTATGACTTCGGAACAATACCTATTTATGAGCTATTAATAACTATGCATCAACTCTTACATCTCAACATCTATTTATTAAACATGCATCTTTATTTTAATCAGATATTTGAAGTTTCGATATTAGGTAGCCAAAACACACTTTGCGTAGCACAGAACTTCTATTTCGAGTAAATGAAGTCACCAATTGCCATTAAAGTTTGTTTCATTGCCAATTAGTATTTCAAAGTATCACGTTTCACTATTTTGAAGTGATCATTAAACACGGAAGCATTACCGAAAGCTCTTTAGAAGCGACTAGAAGCAAAGAATGTTTACTTTGTGTTCTAATTTCATACATTTTAAAACATTCAATGTACGTGTGGAGCTTCATGTATCTTAAAATGCTGCTCTTAAAGCTAATTACGAAAGTTTCCAGGATTAATTTATTTGAACAAATTGCTTTCTCGAAAATGCAATTATATTGGCATTGCTTTTAATTAGCATAGTTTATGAGGCTGAAAAATTTAATTCGGTGCAATTAATTTTTTTAGCATTTTTGTAAAGCAAATATCTATAAATTATTCAGAATTTTATCGGTGGTGAATAATAATATTTTATAAAGCAGAGCGAATATTATGGCAGAATAAAATTCAAAATTTCGACGTTGATTCGACAACTTTTCGTAGAAATATATTATTACCTTACCTATATATACCTTATTTTCTATTAAATTAAAATAAAACAGAAAATTTAAAACATAGCCAAGAAGAGTAATATAAATAATAAAAAGCAGCTGTACTAGAAAATATGATGAGATTAAAAATTTTCGTTAACTAACTAAATAAACTTTCGTTAATAACTAAATTTTGTTTCGACAAGTAGAAGGATCTTGAACCCAATCCGAGATTAAGTACCAAAATCATGCAGTCCAAAGACTCAACAACCAAAGATTTTATAAAAGTTCTTCTCAGTATATACGCATTATCAATAAGCTTCATCTGTACTATTGGACATTTAAAATCTGCTATAAGAAATGGTATTGTTCTGCATTCGGGATGGTACCAGTCCAGTTTTCTCATCCATATAACTTTCTATATTTAGAGAAACAAAATCACAAGTTTCGCTGACTGAATTAAAAATTTGCCTCAAGCTAGTAATATATATATATATATAAATTAATCGGAAATATTTTGAAACCGTTTAGTTAATGTAAAGCCGAACTCTTTGCCAATTTTTTTCATAAATCAGGAAAATTTTAAGGATTTTTTTTACTTCCCCATAAACGTTATGAAGTCATTTCATACTCAAGTTATACAAATCAAATGCACTGCACCTATTTAATGTGGAATCCATTTAGACTTTAAAGAGCAAACTCTCGAATCATAGCGAAAGGCAACATTTAGATATATGAGAGAAGATATACTTCGTAACGTTTGGCATGTGATCGCGAAGTCACGTGAATTGATTCCATTGAAAAACTAAAAAATTACTTAATGAAGCGATTGTATTTTAAGATTTTGCATTTTATGTCTTATTTTTATTCTACATATGCCTTTGTAATCACCAGTTTTGATCTATTACTGAAGAAGAATTAACGTTTTATAAAGTTTTAACACGGTTTGTAAACATGTTTTTAGCTGCAATACATATTGAAACAATTATCCAAAAATCAAGTGTTAATATGCAATTAGATATTGAAAGAACTATCACATCATGTGACGATCACTCAATTCGATTACGCAGTTATGCAATTTTATGTCTTACAAAATAATTAAATTTTTCTGAAAAATTATAATATTAAAACCAAGTTTCTTTTTCAACCCCTTTTTTAGCGTTGTTTGATTTCCTTTTTATAATTTCTCCCTTCGGCGGTAATCTTACCAACAAAGACTCAACTTTCCATAATTTTGTCAAATAATAAAAAAAGAAATTTATAATACTTTTTAATCAGATACAATTACGCAAAAAAGATGAAAATAACGTTACATTCTTGGGTCCATAGTAATTACTGGACGCCTTGTGAACTTTATTAACATTGTTGGGAATTTTTTTATCCTTTTCCTTTTTTGTACAGCGATTTTTTCCTCATCGTTATTATTTTTCTTTTCCTTTTTTGCAGTTTCGTAATATAACCTAGAGTTTTTTTCGAAGCCATCTTGAATTTTTCATTTATCAGGAATGTTCCCGGACGTCTTTTCACAATGCCAACTCAAGATTTTTAACATTTGTTTTATGAGTTAAAAGGAAAAAAGGACAGAAAGAGGTATGGCCAACGTCAAAATAATAATTTACGTTCTTACATTTTATAACTAAATTTTGTTTCTAATTAACATTCATTAAGTTATGGCTTTGTCAAAAACTTTAAATATTTAGATTTCTTGGTTTTTGTACAGGATTAAAATAATTTCGTAGACGTCGACTTTAGTGTAAAAGAAAGAGAAAGTTTCTTAAGAACGTATGAATTAAAAATGATTGTTCCTAACATTATGATAATTAATAAACATTTACATTTTTCGATCGATGTTTTGAATATTAAACGATCCTATAAAGAATTATAATGTTTTTTTGTATTTTTTTACATACGTTCCTTTAATTAGTTTTATTATTTACGCTGAAAAGACGCCTGAAATCTGGGATCGGTAGTATTCTAAACACACCAGTATTTTATGTCTCCGCGGATGCGTAAGTAATTTTTTACAGAAGTATTTAACTGTTTATGTATATTTACATATAAAATATAACGACTGATGAAATCAGTTTCCCATCTTCATTATTCTATTTATATTTTTCGCTTAACATATTGTGCCGCAGTAGACTAGAGGTAAGGTCTCGGCTATGGTACGGAAAGTTCTGAGGTTCGGAACCCAATTCTACCAAAGGTCTAATAGATGGCTAAATCTAACGACAAGGGTCAGAGGTCCTTCTGCTTGCGTGACGTGGAATTTTGGACAGAGTGTGGCTGGTTCAAGTGTCGTTCTCGTCATCTGTTTAGAATTACAAGGTCCGATCTAAAATAGCCCTCGTGTTGCTTCAGAACATGGGCATTAATTCTTAGGCATATTTTATTACAGTTTATAAATATTTTTAAGTCGCAAAGTTAATGAAGTTATACTTCAGTTACTTTGCATGTAGTACACAATAGGTGTCATAAGAGAGAGTAATGACATATTAAATAGTTTAATATTATCCATGGCGTAACTGGATAGCATCGGGCACTGGCGAATGTATGAGCCGAGACCCTTAGAAAGAAGAGAGGATAGGACTGTAGCAATATAAATTTGCTCATATTATTGAAAAGCTTTGGGTCGGGACCTCTTAAGACCATGGACCCCTGGCATTTTACCAGTCTTGCCAATCTAGAGTTACGCCACCAGTTACTATGATATTCGAAGCAAGATGGAGTATTAATTTGTGTTATATGCAACGTCAGGATGTTTCATGCCTTCAATACTCAAAATTTGATAAGTGGCATTTGTTACTCATAATAATTGTCACTGTAATCAAAGGAACTGTGAGCTTCTTACAGTTTTCGTAGCAATAACTGTTGAATAATATTAATGGGAATGGAAGTTTAAGTGTAGTTAATCACTTATACATTGAATTATAGTCGAAAACATTTGTAAATCATTACCTTGTCTGTTCTTGTGTTGTTTCTATTGGATAAATTTCTCTTTGTCTTTTTTAATATGCCTCATTTTGCTCATGTTCAAATCTCTTAATCTCCTTCTTCAAAACTAATATAAAGGGTAATTACAAAATAATAATCGGATATTTGAAATGATCACTTCATAAATTATATTCTTGAAGACTAATAGAGGTTAGAAGAAGCGGATGTTATGCTTTTATTTCCATACTTTCACATTTCCACGGCTCCCATCAGATGAAACTCAAACTCATTCTCGCTTTAAGAAGTAAACAGAGAGAAGAGAATATTTTCCGCGAAGTATTTCTCAAAATGGCGACTAACGAGCTGAAGGCCTTCTGTTATTTAGAATATGCGAAATCTCTATCGCTTCTTTCAGTGCAGCACATACTTACAAAATATGGAGCATTTAAGCCTGACCATCAGAACCTCCTGCGGTAGTTTCGCCATCTTAAGGACAAAGGTTGTTTGTGTAAAAGAAAGAGTGCCGGCTGGTTGAATGTTTTACAAGATGTCGTGGATGGAGTTAGATATTATTTCGAGAGTAGACTACAAAATTCAACATATCGTGCCAGTCCTGAAATGAACAGAACAAGTAAAGTCCCGTGACAATGGTGTTCTCCAACATCTCTGCACAGAACTAGAATGCGTACAAATATGTATCATATAATGGAAAGAGGATGTGTCGAACATTTGCAACTTCTTGAACTTCTTGAAATATAGTGAGCTTAAATCCAATAATTATTTGATATTTACCTGGTATTTCAAAAAAAAAAATTACGATAGAATAAAAAATGAGACTCTATAAATGCTCATTTATTCGCAAAAATTAGGAACTTAGCTTCAAAGTGAAGGTTTTGTTTCATTAATTGAAAATACTTTTTAAAGTTTATATGACAATATTTAAGAAAAGTACAAAGTATAAAATACACTATACAAAAACTAAGAAAAAATAATGTATAAAATGGGAGATTTTATTTTTAAGAGCTTTTCGTTTTTTGTAGTAAAAAAAGAAAACTAGTTTTGAAGAAATATTTGAAACATGCAAATATATTATATTCCAGGAAAAACTTTTTAGATGTGTTGTTCAGCCTATTGAATAATATACCGATCAATTAAAAAAAGTTTTAGAAGTGAATTATCTACCTTACACATTTTAAAGAAGAAAATATTTCCAGTATAAGCAACTGTTATCAAGATTTTCAAATGAAAATTAAATTATCTAATGCTATTTATTTTATCTTATTAAAATTTTCACTTGCAAGTTTTAAGACAATTACAGAAGTAGTTTAAGATTTAATTTAAAATAAATTTCTAGTTTAACGTTGTTGTAATAAATTTCTAGTTAACGTTGTGATTTATATGCTATAGATTAAAAATCTATAGCATATAAATCACAAAATAAACATTTAATTTTGCTAAACTACTAGTTCTGTAAACAGTAACACTCGCCCATCCCCTTCAAAAAGTTAATATTTGCTCTTCATCGTAGTTTTTAAAGGCCTATCTAATTGTTATTCGAGTAAGAATGATTTTTTGATGTTTTTATCAGTATTCATCAAATAACAATTAAATACATGCTTTTATAAATAGTATCAAATTAAAATTAAATGTCATTTCCTATTATCGGTATTTTTGAAGGCATTACGACTGGAGTTTTGTTTGGCTAGAATTGTTGTAAAAATGAACTTTACATGAAATGGAAGCATAAAACGGCCACCACTTTGAAACGGAATGAAAAAAAAAATCCTTACGTATACTTCATTACCTTTGGTCGTGACTGCTTGATAAACAAATTTACAGACAAACAATGAATTTCCAAACAATCGAGTTAAAACAGGATTTCATTTCACTCGATGAACCAAGATGAACATATTTAGAATGAAATTGGAGCTTCTATATTTAGTTGTAAACGTGTGTCCATCGCTCTCATCCCGTGCATAGTGCTTTCAAATTTCTGAATCAACGTATGTTCGCATAGGTTTTAATAGTTATCCAAAGTGATGTGTGTTTTGAAGTTTACCACTTTTAGAAAGTTCCACAGAAATATGCTATATATCACAATATAATTCGCAGTATTGTATATATTTGTAAATATTTGTTCATGTATTCCAGTATCTAGAATGTTTTTTTCTTTCTTTATGTTTAACTGTTTCATATGTTTTATCAATTTTCATGCTCATTTTCATACTTAAGCTATTTTACCGCGTTCTTTTTCTGTAACAGTTTTCCAATTGTGTTTGTCATCCTTCTCAGATAGTTTACCTCGAAAGTCCTGACCTTGCATTGTATCCCTCACGTTACAAATCCCTTGTTTCCAATAGTTGCTTGGTGGTCCTGTTCCTTGGTTTCCACTTCCTGTCCATTCAAACCGCTTATAAAGAGTCATTAGAACTCTAGACACGGGGACAGGAGGTGGCGTTATGTTATGTATGAGCGAAGAAATAATTTTATACAAATGTATTTCTGCAACTTTTATATCCAGTTTTTATACTTCTCTCAATTCAAAATTTTCCCGAATAAAAGAATCTCTTGATGCAATTCTAAACATTCCACAGACAGCTCCAAACTCGAATTTGACGTTAAAAGCGTCTGGCAACGTCCAACATTTTCAGGAGATTTTTCTCGAAATTATTTATTTGAAACTTTTTACCGCCCTTTTTGAGGAGAACGATGACTGTCGCTTCTGACAACATCTTCTAAAGCCCATGTTTTTACTTTACTCTTCAGTGGCAGTTATTGACAGACAGATGATTACAACTTTCACTCACTGGTGCAGTTTAAGTTTTTGTTTCCTTTGTTGTTAAATCTTTTGGGAGTACCTGTTTTTAAGAGGAATGAAACATACATTGTCAAAAACAAGAATCTTTGCTGGAATATTTGCGTTTGAAATACAAAATCGTGTTTGGATAAAGTTTCTAGTTACAAGATCGTTAAATATTCCGCTTCTTAGATGCTATTTTTGGAATGTCGGAGAGAGAAAAACAACTTTGAATCAAGTATAAACAAATAGCGTTTCATACGAATGTAAAGAAATAGGGAATTTATTATTTTCATTGAATAAATAAAATTTTCTCTCTAAATAGGATAATTTTGGCAATACTTTCTGGATAATTCAACAAAAATGGTCATTTCTATTGTTAAAAATGTTTCAAGAAAGAATAAAATTAGTTGAAAATTTTAAATATGCAAATTTGAACAGTACGAACAATTTACTTCTTTGAATCTGATAGGAAAACAGCTTTTATCAAGGGTACATTTAACCATAATAATTGTTGATTTCTTTTTTTGGATCAGAACTATTTATCTGACGTTTTGGGAAAAACATTATGGATTTGAAGAATCCGAATATAAGATTTAAATGAATAATTTCTGTTGACAACATAAATACACTAAAATGCCAAAAGTCATGGGAAATTTTCTATTATAGTGTGTGACCCCCTTTTTCCCCGGCGAAATGCCAGCAACAAGAGGTGGCATTGACTCGAAAAGTCGTGGGAAGTACAATCGTCAGAACTCACATTTAACAGTGAAGAATTTGTCACGAGGGAGCCTACCAGAAAGTGATGAAGAAGAAAATGGGTTAAGCTCACCCGGTTGCACAGGAAGCTGATAATGATTTACAACTCTCATCAATGGTTTTGTTTCCAGAGTACAATGTTTGCGTATATTTTTGTAAAAATAGAATGTATATTTGGGAAAATATAAAGGTTTTCTTAAAAAATCCCAAATTTTGCTCATATTTTTTGCTTATAACATACAGAGAATACGACGAAATTATGCCAAACTTACAGAATATTATAATATGTTAATGAAGCATTTTATTAAACTTTGAAATTATTACTTTGATTATTAGAGGAATATTTGTAATAAATAATTTTTACTGCGCATGTGCGCAACAAAGAATAATTTTTCTTCTAGATACATAGGGCATTTTTAGGGATTGCAATCCGGCACCAATTTCAATCCGGTCGGATTCGCCGGATTCCCATCGATCCGACCGGATCCGGCCGGATTGGACACATCAAAATTATTTTGTCTTTTCATTCCAAAATCAATTGTATAAAAGATGATAAAGTGAGTGTATTACAAAGTTTATAAAAAAAGCGTTAATTTCTTATGAAATCAACTTTTTTACACTGTTATAATTAATCAACATTTACGTATGAATCAACAATAAAAATTTAGTACAGTGTAACTAGTTAAATTGTAATTGTTATATTAGTTTAGTAATAATTAGATAATGACGGGCGGTTAAGTTCAGTCTCACTCACTAGATTTCACAAATGACATCAATGATAACTTGTAATGTAACTTATATTATGTAAGTAACTTATATTAAATCTAACTAAATCGAGCTTATCAACTGAGATCACAATAATTAGGTATTTTACACACGCCAAGCAGTCTCATTCTTATAATTATGACAGTCATCATGAATCTGTTTAACCAATGGCACAATTATACAATAACGAGTTTAAAACTTCTTCGTATTTTTAAATATATTTACTTTAAATTATTATTTTAAGTAAAACAATTAAAAAAACTCACTTTGGTTTTGAAAAAATTATCGTAGGAAACAAATAGTGTTAATTGTGTCATCTCATTGTGCGACTTCTTACAGAACTACAAATATAACCAGCGGCCTAGAAAGCCCTTTCTGCTTCTACACTTGTCGGTTTTATTGTCAACAAATACTCATGAATAGAAGACAAGTATTTACCTCTAACTCCTTCACTTTCACATGCAGTCATTTCCTTTCTTAATGTTTTCTCATAATCTTTCTCTTTTTTTTCGGTATTTATGCTCTAGGTTTTCATATCTTGCTGGATTTGCATTTGTAATTCTTTCTGTAATGTCAAATCACTTTTCAATGACGATGAATCTCAGTTATTTTCTACTATATTATCTACGTTTTCTTTAAAGCTATCATCTTGAACAACTCTTTCTAAGATATTTTTCATTTCTAGTCTTACAACTTTTTTTTTCGGCACAGTAAATGTATCATCAGTTCGTCTTTTATCATCATCATCTTTTTTTTTTATTCTGTAAGTATATCAATATTCCTGTTTTCATTTTGAATTGGTTTCAAAAGTGACCTGTTTGTTTTAGAACTTTTAGACTAGTACCTGCAATACAACACAAATAGGTACATACTTACAATTTAAAACGTTAGTTCGGTCACTATGTAAGAAGAAAGTCGTATTATAAAGAAAAATCAGAAATATGGATCGTTACTCAATTCATTTCTAAGTCTAATTATCTACTTAAATCATTCTCGTACTCGCAAATGCAACATAAACATAATTCATCAATCAATTGAACAATAAGAATGTCTATATGTGAAGCGGGTGAGTCAGCGTCGAACGACTCGTACACACCACGCATTTAAGTACCTACTCTTTCAACAACGCGAGTATTTTTTCAAGAAATCGGCTTCATGTATTTTTTTTGAATTTACCGGATCCGGTGATCGGATCCGGGAAACTGGTGCCGGATCCGGTAGACGTCTAATGATGCCGGATCCGGTTTTCCGGATTGCAATCCCTAGGCATTTTATATAAAAATATCATTCCTATACCATTAACAGTTAGAAAGTTATCGGTATTGCAGCGAGTGGAATTTCTGTTGGTCTCTAAGAGTAAAAAATGGATGAGGGTTTCTCCACATGTTAATAATTTTTAAATTTGAATCTTAGAATAGTTTTATAGAATTTCATAAAGATCTCATATACTGAATACAATACATACTTATAAATAAAATACATGATTTAAAATGCGGTTCGACGGTTAATATCGAAAGGTTATTCGAAATTCGAGAGCAAATTATTGCATTAGTACTATAGGTGAAAGTTTCAGTTATCTCATTATATTGATGTTTGAATAATAATAATAATAGAGATTAACATGAATGACATTTTGCAAACTTTTATTTAATTATTTTGTATTCCGGTTGTAGTACAAAAGCAATTACTTTAACATAACATTAAAAATTTTTTCGATTGCAAATTTTTAAATTCACTTCTCCTTTTAAAAATTTCTCATGTGGACAGAGTAAAATTACATACAAAAGTTTTCTTAAAAATTTATCATAATATTTTATACTTTTTAAATATTGAAAAAAAGATATACCTCAGAGGCTTGAATCGAAATTCAGAAGAGTTTTGTTCATTAGCGTGGATTCACCTTCTGCATTTTTCCCTCCTCAAATTTTGCACGCAATGGGTATTGATTTAAAGTTGCTCAGGACTGACAACTTTCAGATTTCCAATATATATATTTAATTTAATGTAGTAAAAATCTTCACCGAATTCGCCAGACCACTCGACCGATTTCGACAATTTTTTTTTTCATATTAAAGGTTATGACATCTAGATGTGTCATCAAGGGTCACTTGCCCCACACCACCCTCCATTTTCGAACGAAATTAAAAAAACACTTCTCCACGGTACATTGTGCAAGGGGAAAAACCTTGTAGAAATACCCAAGCCCAACCACCTAACCGATTTCAACAATTTTTATTTTATATGAGAGCTTATGACGTCTAGATTTGCAATGAAGGGTCGCCTACTCCACACCACCCTCCATTTTCAAACGAAATCGGAAAAACACTTCACTGTACATTGTCTATGGGGAAAATCCTTCAGACAGTTTGCCAGCCCCAACCACCTGACCGATATCGACAATTTTTATTTCATTTGAAAGCTTATGACGTCTAGATGTGTCATCAAGGGTCGCCTGTCCCCCAACCCCCCATTTTTGAACTAAATCGAAAAGCATTTCTCCACCATACATTCTCTATGGGGAAAACCTTTAGACAGTTCGCCAGCCTCAACCACCCGACGGAATCCGACAATTTTTATTTCATATGAAAGCTTATGACGTCTATATATGTCATCAAGGGTTGTCTGCTGTCCAGCACACTTAAATGTCGAGATATATTGCAAAATAAATGGCATATTTTAACGGAAATAAGGGAGATTTATTTGCGAAATCGTATCGTGCACCTGAACCTCAAAAATTGGACTGATTTCTCCAATTTGTTACGACACTTCTTTCAAATAACTAACGAATCAGAATGTTTTGCTTTCTTTTTTAAGCTTAAAATAGTATTTTTCATTTCTATGCAGTTCTGTTGCATTTCCCTCCAATTTAATTTTGCTTTAATAGTCGACGATTTTGCTAAATCCATCTCTGTAATTTGGATTTAATAGCAAACGATTTTGTTAAGACATCTCTATAAATATTATTATCTTTGTTTTATTTAATGTTTAATTTAAAATCACACAATAGCAAAGAATTTTGTTTCCTTTCTAAATTTATTTTTATTAGATTGGAAACAAGAAAAGTTTTTGTTGTTAAAAACATTTTACGGAATGCAGCGTTGTTAAATGAGAGCATGAAGTTTTTTCTGGAATAAACATTTTAATTTTGAGATGAAATTTTGTTTTCATCAATAATCCCTACAATTCCATCGCAATGGCGTGTCAAAAACATTGTAAAATACCTATTGTAGGTGATAGAAACTGCTTATTTAGGGCGATATCATTCTGTATTTATGGATCGGAAGACTTTCATGCCGAAATTCGTGAGAAAATTATACAAAACTTGACAACTAAATGGGGTTTATTCAAAGATTTTGAAATTTTAAAGGAATCTATTGTCTACAAATAATATGAAGTCTAATATGGTTTTATTGTCTGTTCCACTGATATTCAAGTATTTAAAACTGAAAAAAGTAGTGGTTGAGTGCCTCGAAGGAGCGAGGGGCAGGGGCAATGCTAAGCAAATTGGGTGCTGGCCAGGAACCCGCCAGGAAGGCGACGAGAGCGGCTAGTTAATAGATAAAGTTTATTTTGTGAGTTTCTAGTGCATATTCTGTTCCACATTATAATTATCATATGTTGTATCAAAAGTATTTTCGTCTTTCCAATGAAACTTTTTTATAGTATAAATACTAAATAACGAAACATTAGAAAACAAATTATAGTTTATCATAAGCGATGGTTTCCTGTCATTGTTTTGCCAGGTGAATTATCCCTTGGCTGTGCCATTCAGCTGGTTTGGATGCAAAGAAATCTAGATAGCCTTTTCCCACATCATAAACACCCGAAAAGCGCCGTCTTCGAAAAAAGGATGGCATTGACCCTAAAATTTGATAGTCATACAGAAAACAACCGTATTATATGGTGGATGTTGTAGAAATCTGATTTCCTCAAGCTCCTCTATTTTGTATTGGATCATTCGAGGCATGTGAGGTTTGTCACTGCCTTGGTGAAGAAGAGCTCTCGTTCTGTGTTTACTAAAGCAGTGATTTCTGCTGCTTATTGCAAGGAACGACATACAGTGTCCTTGAACTTACCAAACTTTTATGGAAATGTTTGGGATTTAGTGGTTGACATCTCTTCTACATTCCCTTTAAACTCCTCAAGATTAACATTTTTGGGTTACCGCTTCTGGGATTCACTTCAAGTTTTAGGTTTCCTTCCGTGATTCGTTTGAACCAGTTAACTGTCAGTTGATAATATATAATAATGAGAGTATAATGTGGTCAATGATCTTTCCGATCACTGATTTCATTATGCCCTTCAAACGTACGAATTCTATGAGCAGTGAAGGGTTTTTTAAAACCTAACTTCAATTGATGCCTCAAGATGGAATAAATCCCTATTTGTATCAACTATATTTCCATCTTTAAATGATGGAAGGAAGACTGGAAGATTTTAGATTATAGAAAGACATGCAGTCGTTTATACAACATTTTAAATTGAACAATAACGGTTAGAAAATGTCATATACAAGTTTTGATATACAGACGTTAAAAAAAAGAAAATATTTTGGATACACCCTAATGAAATTTAAATAAAAAGAAGTTTATATCATAACTTTTCGGATCTTCTTTTAAGACATGATTCTATTTTGTTCATGCATTTGGAACGAATGTTTAATGTAAATTCTTAGGTTTGTGATATATTTATATCAAACTGGATATTGGAGCTTAAATTTATAATTTTTCTATTCGCTTCTCAATTACCTCGTTTTCATACATTTATTTCATTAAAAAACTAAAAACTGGTAAAATTCAATTTTATTTATAGAATTGCTTATAAAACTGTAGAAGCATAGGTTCTCAATGATTAAGTTGGGAAGGAATATTTTTCTGTTCAAAAATTCTATAGTTTTACTCAAAAGTATTGCAAAAATTATCAAACAATCCAAAATTTGACTTAAAATTCAAGATATTTAAAAAATCATCTAATTTATTTAAGTTTCAAGCAATAAAAATTCTTAGGAGCATTCTAAATACAAAATACTGATTGAAAGTAATGAAGTGGCATTCTATTTTATAGAAAAGTGTAGTTTTCTTTTCATCAAAATACTTTTTAAAACACTTAAACCTAGTAAAAGTATACTAATAATGAACTAGTACTGAAGTTTGAAACCAATAACACCTTTAAAAACTTTTGAATCAGTAACATGTGAAAAAAAATTGACATCATCTAGCGCATAACGTTTGAGAATGTTCTTTTGAAGTTTCAATACATATGCTTCTCCATATTTATCTTCCACTTGAATAGTTTCTCAGTTCGTTCATTTGAATGGACTTTCTGCTTTCATTTTGAACTTACAGAAAGTCCATTTCAATAGATTTTATGTTTCCATTTTAAACGCACAGAACTGATGGCCTCAGTATTATTGAGAGAGTTCTGCCATAGTTCAGCATTAGAGAAGATAATGTTAAATTTCTCTGACATCTGAGAAGAAAGCAAAGTTGGGCAAGAACGAGTTCGGGCTGAACGGAAAATCGAATTTATCGAATCGAATTTAAGAGGAAAGAAGAGTTTTTAGTGTAACCAGATAGAAGAAACGAAAACATTTTCCAGAGAGAATTCCCCAGATTAAATATGAAATTTTTTCATATCATACCAGAAATTATCAAGCCTGTAGAATTTAGTCCTGACATTATATATAAGTTAAAATCCCTTTCCTCCCTATAGGTTTTGATTAATTTTGTCTCTTCCTAATGAATTTGAAAAGTATCTGATCTAGGGGAAAACTGATTACATGTTCATAATACTGACGTTAGGATCGCATGCCATATTTTATCCACGTAGCTTGTTACGTTCTGATTTACCATTTTAGTTATATACGGATTACAACGTTCGAAAAAGGGATTTTTGGATTTAGGCAGGTTTTAGACGTCGATTTTCATCAAAATCTAGAATATATAAGAAAGCATGATTGTTACTAATATATTGGGCATGATATCATCAGAAGAAAGCATATTATATACCTCCTAAATTTTGTTTTCGTACAGTTTTTGATGATACTTCCTTTCGAAAGCTGTGGAACACTTCAAATGTGAATTATAGTTTATCTTAACATTACAGAATTTTGATTTTTAGTTGAAAAAATAATACTTGCACAGTTGAAAGGAAAAAAAACTTCATTTTTATTTGAAAAAGTTTATCATGTGTTAAGGCTGACATTTATTTTTATCAATAAAAAAGAAATTACATTGTTAGCAGTGTTTGTGTATTCATATTTAATAATGAAACATGTACAAATTTTATATGAAATGTCTTCGAAGGTTTATATATTGTAAAATTCACATTTTACAAATAATTTATATTATCTCATATAATCTACAGAAATAGTTTTTCGATTATTCTTTTCGCATTTTAAAAGTGATTTCAATATATGGGCCACCTTTGGAACACTAAGCGCCAAAGATGGCCCACAAGCTACAATTTTGCAATTGTATTATAAAAATAATTAAATTTTATTTTACAAAGAAAAGTATACTTGATATGTGCTAGAGACAAATGTAAAATTTTTAAAAAGAAAAAGAAATTCAGCCACACACACCTAATCAGAGAATTATGAAAATTCCTCAAAGCTTAACTATGGCCACCTTTGGCTCACCTACCTTATGCAATTTCTTCATGAAATATTTTCTATAATAACTTTTTCAAACAACTTCAACTTCACTAGGCGAGTTTTTATTTAATTTAGCATATTTTTTTTCTGTCAGAACATTATGGCAACTGCTATTCGTTGAAAATTTAATGAAATTTCTGGAACTCCTTTCTGCTGCGCAACTGCAAATAAAGGCATAGATCAAGAAAATACTAAATTACTGAATAGTTCTGTTCCATTTTATTCCATTTCTCTTTTTGAATTTTGCAACATATTGAAATACTTCCTTAATTTGTTTGCTGAAAAATAACCTTCTAAAGGCGCTTATTTAAAATTGGAACTATCATTTGTTAACAGTTTTGGAATTAAGGTTTTACGGGGTAAAATTTTTCTGTTTTAATTTCGATATGGTTCCAAGAATTGAATCGAAATTTATTACAAGCATTTCACAGAGAATATTTAAATAATAGACTTTGTTCTGAGAAACATACGTTTTCGTTTCTTATAATCTAGAACGAACTCTCCATGCCGCTCTTATATCTTTTACTTCTGGAATTTATAAAATTCTATCCCTTTAACTCCTTGGCATACGAATTAATTTAATGTACTAATTAAGTGATACATTCTATTTAGGATATTTATTATTATTTCAATCCATGTAAGATCGTAACCAACGCCTGAGGCACTTAATATGTGTAATATTGTCCAAGTGATATCAGTTTCTTAAATTAATTGCTACTTTAACAAAACTACAGATTTAAATATAAAACATTATGTTGCTTCATACATGTGCAATACACTAAGTTATATACAAAGGTGTTAAAATTCATATTAAAAATGCTTTGCACAGATAAAAGGAATTATTATCAATTTTTAATTATTAGTTCTATGAACAATAGACCACGCCCCTCCCTCAAGTAAAAAAAGATCTGCTCTTTATCGTAGTCTTTAAGTTTAGCCAGTGTTACCATTCGTCGTGAAGACTGAATTGCTTGTAGGGTCACCGGACATCAATTTGTCTCTTGATTAATTTCCTTAGAAAACAGTTTTTACTGTCATAGACTTAACAGTGGCAAAAACATGTGAAGATGGAAGAAGTATCCTGATGAAATAATGAGATAGGTATACGTAAAGAACGTTACACAAAAAGCAGATTATTAACTTCAAATTTTTATACGAAGAACCGTTCGGTAAAATCACTGAAAAAGTATTCAAAAAAAGAGAAAAACAAGAGTAGATGAATCTAAACAAGAAAAAAGAACTTTGAATATGGAACTATGATCTCATCTCTTTTTTTCTCAATATGACTTATTTACACAATTCTTTGCTTTCATCAGTATTAACAAATTGCAATTAAAATTACAATTAAATGTCTGTTTTATCAGTGTTAACAAAATTGCAATTAAATGTCTGCTTTTATCAGTACTAACAAAATTGCAATTAAATGTCTCGTCTTTATCAAAATGATTTAAATGTTTTAATGGTGCCAAACTTACCATTGACTCACCGAAAACGTTGAAATCAGTAAAACGACCCTAGCATTGAAACGAATTCAAAAAATAAAAATCGTTCTATATACATATTTTTTTATTGCTTCAAGGAACACTTATGCCAAATTCTTAGATAACCGATCAACGCGTTTTGCCATGAAAAACAAATTTACGGACAGACAAAATGCTAAATGGTCGAGTTGAAACGGAGACCGTGCTTCACTCGGTCAATAAGAGTGGTAAAATTTTCATTAACCTTTAATCTATGGGTTGAATTCTAAAAATACACTTAATTAACAGCGGCTCAAGAAGAGGAAACATAAAAACATAAAACGACCCTAACATTTACCATTCTCAAGTTCTTGAAAGACAACATTTGTGGTCCCTTCCGACCAAGCGAATGCTTTACTATTCTTGTCTTTCCGCTTTAGCAATAGATTTAAGCACTCCACACGTGGCTACAAAATCGAACGGAGGAGTGAAATTTTCTTTGGGATGACCGGAGGTGTGAAATATTAATTATTTAAAGACACAGCATCAGTTTAAGTCTGTAGGTAGAGAAAAAAATTATAAGTAAAGTAAGTCCATGTAGAAAATAGCAAGTAAATCATTTTCAGCCTTTTATATTTTGAATGAACTGAAGGAGATTTGAGCATTGCTCGCAGAACTTTGTTGAATAAAAATTAGCAAAGGAATGTTTTTGCTTGAAATCCTTTGTTTTAAGTGCATAGCAATTAATTTAGTAAGGGAATTTTTTCTTTACAGTCATATATCTTTATCCAGCCTTTCTAATTTTAATGCTTGTCACATGACGTCATTTTATACTTAGAATATGTTTTTAAACTATTAGTTTATTGCACGTATTCTTTGAGTTGAAAAGGAGGGATATGAATTTACAGAAGCATAGAAATCGTACACATTTCACTTCAATAAATAATTTGACTTTATTCATAAATTAAATATTTTGAGAATTTTGCTAAATGTCATACTTCTTCAACAAGAAATCGTTGAAAGGACGTAGATGAGATGAAGTTGCAGATTAAACACTCTTATATTTAGTTATATTAGCGCCCCATTTAGAAATTACACAAAGGCTATTCAGGAGGCGAGCCTCGTGATTTTGATCCGTGTTTAGATGACAATGACGGCATCTGAGCAGACACATCCTGTTCAAATATCCGCGCCACACCGGCTGAAGAAGTCTGACTGCCAATGGATTTATCGTACCCTATGCCGTATTCATTGCCCATTTTCAACAGAATTAGATTTCAACAAACATTCTTGCGATTTGCTGTTATTTATTTGGTATACTAAAGAGAACAAAATAATCCTCTTCAGATACCATTAAATATAGATAGGTTAGTCTGGGATATATTTCAATTGAAAAGCATTTTCTGTAGTTCATTGATTTAGTATAAATTAATCGAACTATGCTTTAAAAATCACCATGTATTCATTTTATTTATATTGTAGTAAATCAATTTCAATAATATTTACACTAATTTGAAAATCAGCTGATTCTTAACGTGAGAAAGCATTTAACTATTGAACTCTTTACTAGTAGTGTTGTTAGATTCACATTTCGTTTTAGAAATATTTAGACTGAAATCAATTTTTAAACAAGGGTTAATGGAAACATTTATTAGGCCTCGGAGAGTTTCGACCTTAGATTTTGTGATTTACCGATTATCACTGGTGTGTCTCATTAAAAATCTACAAGAAGAGCATTTTGGATGGACCTGATAAGTTTGAAACATGGTTAGACGTCGAGGACGGCACCAGAGCCGATACCATCCACTCCACACTTCTATCTTTCACCAGCGGCGAGATGTATGACTCTTACAGAATGAACATTCACCAGGCCCATGAAAACAGTGAATCTGTCGGAAATGAAATCTCGAACCTGGAATCCACAGTTCCTTCGTACTTTTGAAATGTAATCAACAACCTGAGTAGGCCTCTCTTATCTAGCTTTCACACGTCACCAGAGGGAAGTGTTTAACTTCAACGGATTGAACGTTCATCAGATCCACATTCACGGGAGATATCTGATGGTCTTGAGCTCATCTCCCTTCCGTACAAAGCACTCCTCATTTAATGAATAGTTTGTTATTGGTCGATGTGAGGATGATTAGTTTGGATGAATTTAACAATATGTAGCGTAAAATATTAAATTTGAAGGAAATAAATAAATAAATTTATATATAAGGAAATAAATATATTTCTAGTATATATTTCAGAAGCTTATTATAAGTTGAAATTTTCTTCTATTTCATTTGAGTAACTGGCCTATATACAGTAAAGCACCTTTTATACTTTTCTCAGTTATATATCGTTTCATCACAGTCCCGATTCATTCGTATCCATTGTAATGATAAAGTGCTTAGTTTATACGATACAAAGCCTTCAGTTATACAAACACACACATACACATCGTTTTCCCCCGTTCTCAAATGTGAACATTTCCTCCTTTTTAGTATGTGAACTGTGATAAAGATATCATGACTTCTAAATTATTCACAATTGATGAATTAATGGAAGATAAATTGTTTGGTGTTAATTTAAACGATGATGAAGTCATTCCACCTTCCTTTAAAGACACAATGGATTCCATTGAGAAAAATTGAACTCATTTCTTTTGTCAAAAGAGCAGTGAAAAAACATTCAATGAACTTAGACAATCACCTCGTGAGACAACGGTTAAAGATTTTCTTAATTAAATTCCTACCTGCAAGTGCATAAATCGTATAAGATATGTATAAATAATACTCAAGATATGCAATAAAGGTAATAATTAAGGTAGGATAATAATAAATAAATGTAGGATAAAGGTAGGATTTTTTCTAACATTTATGATAAATATTCAATTTTAAAATTTTGTTTTCAATGCTTTGTAGTAATATAATACTACTACTTTTTAAAATTAATACTTTTAAATGAATTCGCATTAGTAGCATTAAATTTGTAATAATAAAAGTTGCTTGGTAAAATTTCGATTATACGTCTTTTCATTTGTCGCTTTACGTCAGTCCCCTGTAAGACGTATAAACTGTGCTTTACTGTATTTGATACACAAGTTTTGCACACAAGCATCTCCTCTCCTGTGACAAAGGTCATATCTCCCCAACATGCAGTATGTGCTACTCTGTGCAGTGTATTTTAATTGAATGCCCAATTCTTAGCCCTTTTACCAAGGTGGAGGAATTGTTAGGTTGCATCCTACATCTACAGGTAACTCTATCTACAGATAAGGACTACTCGAAGTACTTTAAACAAATATTATGTAATGACTGGCTTGTGCAGGCTTAAGAAACGAGCACAAACTAAAAATAAACTATAACTTTAATAAACAAAACGAGATTAAAATATGGTTAAAGTAAATCATAATAATTCAACATGTCGACACAGAACATAAATGCTTGGAGAGAGAGATAACAGGCGATGAATGAATCTTTTATACCACTTGACACTCCCTCTGAGCGGTTTGCTATTTTGATGTACTAGCTTTAAAGCCTTAAAAACCTACTTTTAAAGTGAATAATTGGGTATTTTTTGCGTTTAATCAAGTCTCTGAAATTTTAAGAATATTGTATCCCTGGTAGTTTAATAAATTATGCGTATAAACATAAATTATCTGCTTTTGAACCCAGTATGAGAAACGGAAAAATACGTGCAAAACGCTTAGAGGGCTACAGCGCAGGCGGGAGTACAAGATCCATGCAGGAATGAAGCTGTTGCCACATCCATCATAAGCAAATATTTTTAAAAAATTAACTTAAGGAATTAGCAGCGATATCGTTTCAGCTTTTTAAGATCATTTTTAAAAATCTCAAATCTGATTACTCTTGGCACTTTTGTTACACGCTTAAAGTTTTAAGTTTTTAAATTGTCATTCACTTTAATCGCTGTATAGATTCAAAACAAGTTTTAAAATATTCAGACTGTGCGATTTCTTACGATTTTGCTTCTATATTAATATTTTGTCAATCTATAATTTTCTTGGGAATAAAAAGCGTGATTTTGGGTTTTTACCAAGCCTCGGTATAGCCATGTCTCGTTCTACTGCCAACCAACCAGCCGTCTGGCTATCCATATTGAATAATGAATATCTTCATATTCTCTATCTAATAAAAATATGTATTCCAGACGGAATAAAAATACCCGGTTGGAATAAAATTTCTACGCTCGATGCAAAACACACCATAAAATGCGTAATATCACGACAAAATAAGCGTAAAGACTTACGTTAAACATCTTTGCAGGATGCATATATATGAGTAAAGTTGAAAATTTAAATTAATAAATTTTTCATTTGAGGTCGTTCACAAAATAACCAAATGCGCGGCGAAAAATATTATAAACAACATACGCCGTACTAATGCTATTATTCAATAACATGATAATGTTTATCGGTTGGCATACTGTCTGTAAATTTTGACATGCGTGATACAACATGCATGATGTCAAAATCGTTCAATCGTCACAGGGTTGGCCGTTAGAACTAAAGCTACCGAATTTAGTGGGTAATAACTTCTTGGGTAGCAGGTGCTCACTAAGACAGGGTTAGATTTTTAATTAAAAATTTAAGGTTTTCGTAAATAACTTCAGAACATATTATAGCATAACAACAATTTTCACATTTCTTTAAAATGCAAAGAATAAGTTTTTCAGTGATACGAACTTTATTTTCGTACAATTTATTTTGCCTAATTTTAATAAATTTTAATTAATATTTTTAAGTATATTTTACAATAATACTTTTCATCGTTTTAGTTACTGCATTTAAACACACGCACGTTGCGTTGATATTAAATACGTGTTTTGCTGTTTAATTTTACTTTTTCTACAAAAGGAACTTAAACATATCGTCTACGACTTAGGTTTTCAAAAATGTTAATGTAGGTAGCAACATAAATGAAATTAATTGTAAAAATTATCACTTTGAGAAAGCATAAAATTTAATTGAGGAACTTTAGTTATTATTTTTGAAATATATGGACATATTTCTGCCAGTTGAAAAACAGGTTTTCAAATTTTACGATAAGTAAAATTAATTTAAACAGTGTTCAGAGACCTCTCAATAGCACTATTTTACCCATATAGGGGGAATTTAGCTTTTTATACTTCTATAAAGCGTAAAAAAATCCACTAAAATCAAATTTTCTTCAAATGAAACAGAAACCAAATAATCTTTTCACTTATTTGCTTAACAAATGATCCGAAAAGATCCGATATATAGCAGACAATCTATTTTAACAGGCGAAAATCACGTGGAGGAAGCATGCGACTAGATCAATCTGTCGTCTCGAAATATCTCAACCTTGTGCAATCGATATCCATTTCCTAAAACAATTGTAATCCTTTCACATTAGGCACACTCACGCGGGAGTAATGGGCCCAAATTCTGTCTTCCCCCACTGGTCACAAGCAGTTTATCGAAATGCAAATATTCTAATGTGTTAATGGCATCTGCAAATAGCTTAACGACTCGCGAAGGGATGGGGGTAAAAGATGATAAATGAATCATTTCGTTCGTCTGCCGACTTAATCATGGAGTCGCACTTCTTGACTCGAAGGAATGGGAATCTGCTTGTGAAACACCGATCAGAATTACGCAAAGAATTTGATTAATGATACCTGTAGGTTTTGGATAATTTTTTTGTTCAGGTGAAAGATTAATTGATTTATTTGCTGCGGGTCAGTTTGGAAGGTGCTGAGTGTTCAGTTTATTGGCATATATTCTTTGTTAGAGTGTTAAATATTTTTATTAAATCCTGAATAGCATTCCATTCAATACGTAATTGACGCACTGGCTGAAAATGCAATTTTTTGTTTTGTATCGTGATAAATGTTTGTCTTTATTGAAGTTTATAGGTTGCTTGATTCATTTTCTAAAATGATCATTAGAATACAAGCGATACGAATTTGCACAAATCTTCTTAAAGCAAGATTTAAAATTAAAATTGAATAAAGATATTAAAAACGCCCTTTTATTAGTATACTTAAACGCAGAAAATATTGTTGTCTCAACAAAAATCTGGAAACAGAAACAAAATCGTAAAAGCATAAGGTGACGTTAATAATATTCTAAGTAAATTGTAAATTTTAATCGCTTCTACAATATATTTTTAATTTTCAATGAAAATTTAGAGATTTCTCTATTATGATATAAATTTTGGTTCAGTTTTCTTATGTTGTTTTCAGTGGCTGATGTTTTCACGTTCCGTTGACGTTTTTTTTTCTTACACTCGCTTGTTCGTTTTTCTTATGTTTTCAATGTTTGCAGGTTTTTGATAAAATTATTTTTTACTTATCAGGGCACTAATAAAATTATGGCTTAATTTTTTAAATTTTTATTAATTTCTAATCATTAGTCATCACTATACTTCAAATTTCATTGTTATAAATATTATGCAATCTTTATTCGTATCAAGGGTGAGTATAATGAAAAATGCATCTATGGCCTCTTACGACAGCCAGCACTTTTTTATAGCATTCTCCCATTACCATCAATCTAGACATCAGTCATGACAAGAATGACTAGTGCAAGAGAGTAAAATTGTTTGTCGAGTGATAGTGGCACATACAGATTAGTTCCAGGTATGTAGTAGTGTAACTTTTATACTAGTCTTACCAAAAAATATTCCAATTAAACTACTCCTGTATCTCCATAATTATACATTAGAACTTACATGGAGGGCATTCAGGAAGGATCGATTAATATTAAATGTGATCAAATAAAGAAAATGGCACCAGAGTTTGCATATTATTCTCGACCGAATTTTTAGCAAGTACACATAATCACAATCATAAATTTAGAACGGAATCTGGCCTGAAAATCACTAAATATCCATTTTGAAGCAAAGAACCAATTTTCAAACCATATTGGCTTGTTTATGGGCGCATTGTAAAGAATTATTTCCGTACCATAAAGTACTGAACACTGTCCCTTTCTAAAGAAAACTTTCTAACAGATATTAGAATGAGAATAGAGTTACTTTATTTAATCAAGAGGCAGTGAATGTCTGTTCGTTATAGGTTCCTGTAGTCTATCCGAGCTATGAAAATTCTAGCTTAAGGAAATCATGAATACTTAAACTTTGTACCAATTGTGTTTTTATTTATCCAATAAATATGTCACACGAAAAAGAAGAAAAGTATTAGTTGGTGTCATTCAATACCCAAAAAAGTCGATTGAACCTTTTGATTTTATAGTGCAATATTAGTTGATTTAAGACAATTGCGAATTAGTTTTGAAAGCTAGATATTTGCTCAGACAAATTAGCAATGTGTTCCAATTAAAAATTTTTCATTGAATGCTCAGAACATTTTATAACAATTTTCTAATACCCGAATCCTAATATAGATTTATTTGCTTAAATATATTGTACGAAATGGAATACTAGTTAATTTTAACTCTCACCGGCTTCACCTACCTACCCAAAATCGTGTTGATAAATAGATTTCAGGAACTCTTAATATTGATATCGAGCATTATTTATTAATTCATACTTATTTTGCAATAAATTTTCTTAATTTCATGGCAATGTAACGTGATTTTATTAATACTATTTCGAACGTAATATTGATACTGAGTCAAAATCTTTTTCAGTTCTTCTAATTCATTAAGATGTTTAGCTTTCAATAAAACTTTAATGTAATTCCTTATAACTAGAAATTTATCATGATTAAAATTTTACGTTTGCCTCATTGATCAAGTATTCCATTGCCGTATATATCGCCTTATATAGATAAACATCCGTGCTAAGAATTTCTGAAAATTCCATTTCAAACTTCGAATATAGATTTGTTCATGAACTCTAAGATAATGCTTTCCCTTTTCATATGTATTCTTTATCACTGCTTCCGTATGGAAAGGATTGTTACTTTGTAAACATATTCAAATACCTCACGGCTTTGTAAAACCGTATTCAATCCATTATATCTTGTTGATTGATTCTGTTTATCCAAAACTCTGCAAAATAAACATGAAGATGTTCAAAACATCGTAAAACTAAAGCTTATACTTATTAAAATCAAGTGCAAATATTGTAACAATCTACTAAATTTTGCATCGAAATGTTATTTTTTCACACTTTAGATACTATACATCCATTTTAAATTGTTGTTTGATTTATTTTAACTAAAAACCATTTTATTTATATTATGAAACTATTATCATCTGATATTTTTATTCTGAAGCATTTAAAACAAGTTTTGAAAAGATATTCTCCGACAGTGACTAAACACTGAAGATAGATTTCGCTCCACTTTCACAATTAATTATTTTAGTTCAGTTTGATTAAAATATTTATATACTTTTCAGATCAATTATAAAAATATTATTTTTTGCGAAAACATACTATAAATACGTTTGTATTTTATATTGAGATTAAACGGCACTTCTCTTTATAAGAAATATCTTACAAAGCAAATATTAATTAATCTAACTTACAATTTTGTAGACATCTGTTTCATCAGATTAGTAAGTTTATGAGTTTAATTCTGTGACATGAAAAGCTTTAAGCTTTATTTTGTTAGTTAGTCATCATTATTTTACTCTAAGACTTTTACAAAAGTAAATTAAAAGAAAGTAGAGAGAGAGAGAGAGACGATGAGTAGAGGGACGACGACTCTTGTAAAAGATAAATTATTTCCGAAAGATTTGCTCAAAATACTGAATCCTTTGCCAAAAGAACCCTACCCATATCTCGATTAAGAGATAGCTTCTTCATATGAACCGATCATTTTAATCCTTGATGAAGCTTCTACGAGACATTTATCCGATAAATTTCTGCCAAACCAAGCCTTTGTCAGTAACATTGGCCCATTTGGCTCTTCTAGTTGATGTAATTGTTAGCTGGAATATTTAGGATTTTGCAGTATTACAGAGTGAAAGAGATTCTTTGAAGTAATTTCCTATTGATAAAAATTTCTTTGTCCGTAATTATATGCTTTTATTTAACTTGACGTGTTTTATCCTTGTAATGAGAGAATTTGTAATCGATATTTCATACCCATCCTGATGCGTATGAAATCCTCGATGGAAGCTATATCAATGTTTTCAGAATTTAATTATCATTTAATGGTTTCATTTAATTAAATTTTTTCAAACCCTGTGGCCCCACCTGATAGTGCATTTGAGAAAAATTGATTTCAATATTCCTTAATATTTATAATAATAGATTATAAATTAAAAGCAAAAATTACAGAATCAACTTGTTATTAACTAATTTAAGTTTTAACAACTTTTTTAAAAATTATTCCTTCTCAATTAACTGAATTATATACTGTGAAAATAAAACAATTTTAAGTCGAATTCTTATGAATATTTAGATTCATGAGTATATTTAACGGTATTTTTTAATGCGAAATACAAAATAATCTTACTCGAAAAGTGAATTTAATTAGAATTGTATTTATTAAGCATTTTACATTTGTTTGTTTCTATCAGTTCTATTTAACAAATTAAAAGTGGCTGTTTATAACTCAATATTCCCTGCTTAATCAAGTGCATGCTGAAATTTGGCAAAATAAATTGTCAAAATACTGAAATTCACAGTAAATGTTCATTCTAATATACATAATTAATTAACAATTTATGTGATTATTCACAATCCTTTTATAATCCCATATTTTCTTTTAACTCACTTTTTCAGCTTACAGAGTCGCGGAATGTTTGTAACAATCAATTTCATATCTTCTCTTGATTGGTCATAATTATTAATTCTTTCATGACTTTCCTGTTTGTTTTGAAAGTAACTATCTTTGCTGCCTTCTCACGTTTAAGAAAACGACAAGTACTCCACTCCTTACACTACTCCACAAGTATCAACTCCACAGCACTTAATATTTTCTTACATCTTAATATCTAGCAAAAGTATATGAGACTCCTGCCAAAAGATCTGTTTTATTAAAACATGTGCTAAATGCCGAGCTGGGAAATAATTGATACTTTGATTAAAAAATAACTTAAAATTCTTTTTTTCTGATAAATTTTCAGCTCCTATCTCTTTGTGTCAATTATTCAACAATGTTTTCCAGTTTTGCATAACATTTTTTTAAAATTTACGTTTTCCCCTGAAGTTTTGTCTTACAAAAATAAAATTCTATCCCTCTTCATTCAGTGGCTTTCTTACAGAAGTTAACAGGTTTTCGATTTCCCCGGAGGCGCAACAATGGTTGTGCGGCCGGTCAAAGCTCCCATCGCTGACGACGAAACATACATTCTTGAGAAGGATTTTCGAATTTTAACTCTTTAATCCCGAGGTGCCCTTTTTCTTCTAGCCCCTTCACAACCGGGACTTTTGGGTATGAAGCTACATGTATTGAATTCTACCAACCTGGTTGGTCATTTACTCCATCACGACAACCCCTGCTACAACCTTCCCTTAAGCCGCACGGAAATGGGCTGTGGTTGGCAAGGGTTAAATGGACCTCCTACTCCAAAGCGATCTTAAAACCTCACCTACCCTCAGAAGAAGCCAACTGCCTCAGGCCGGCCTTCGTCGCTGTTAAGGGGAGAATTTCTAGTCCGCCCTGGACCGCCTCACGCGGTGTGAGAGGGTTAAACTCAAAATGGTGTGTATTTTCCGTTATTCGTACTTCCAGCACCTGTGGCGGTTAAGACGTTTAATGACTCCGTGACAATGACCTTAGTCTTATCCGGGGTTTCTCCAATATGGTTACCAAAGTAATCGGTTCTATCATTTCACCTGTTTTTAAAATATTTTTCATTAACAAACAAAAACAACATATCCTAATCTAAAATAAATAATAAATATATTATTTCGATATAATATACTGGCCATGGTTTATTGCGGTCTACGTGATGAACAAATAAAAAATAAAACATCCAAAGGTAGAGAACGCAACTGAGTGATAGTATATGAAATACAACATAAAATTTAAGAATTAATGGCAATATAGAGCTCATCTTCCTACTTCACGTGAGGGAGAATAATATTAATATCTCAAAAATCTCTAAAGAGTTCGTAGAAGACTGCTTTTTCGAATCGTTTGAATGATTAAAAAAGCATGAAAGGAATGCCATGCACTTCAAAATTATACCGGTAAAAGGTATATAGATGGAAATGTCGACGCATTCATTTATCAATTATGATAAATATTGTCTCTGTCTGCTTATAAAAATATGGTTATTTATGATATCGGAGAATTCTAACAATTCGGATCTCAGTTTGCTAGTTTCATGATTTGAGACACCGTAAAATATACTTATGGAACTTTATTATTCGAAACAAAATTTTAAAACCAAAGTTCATCAAAACATTTTGAAGACAATCGATAGAAAGGACTTATTTGATTTTAGCTCATTTTTTTAAAAAATGGAAAATCCGAAATACTGACATTTAAATCATTTCTCAGAAAATAAGTGTAAAAGGACTCACAGAATTAGAACAAAAAATTACGCTTAAAAATTCTCATAATTGATTAAACATAGTCCAGATTTGCGTGTTTCGAATAAAAATTACACGACGTAGGGAAAAATACCCTTTATTACGCATACATCATTAACTCTTCGTTAAACTAAGCTATTAGGGGTGGTGATGTCCCAGATTACAATCTCTTTTTATCTACAATGTCTTTATTTTAGCTTGTATAGTTAAATACTTAAAATATATGCATCTTTATACATTTTATTTTATTTCCACAGTGATGCAGATTCATTTCCCAGCTTTCTAGCAAATCGTTCTCATCGCAATCATTGCACATTTTTGAGGCTATTGTGAAACTAGGAAAAAAAACCACTACCATTATTCGCACCGATTTTAGAGTACTATTTCAGATTTCTAAACGAAATTCTCTCAACACACTAAATCCATTTTTTATCAGGCAGTTACAGCAGTATAAAATTTAAAATAGCTATATAAAAGAGAATAAAAAATAAAATATAAGAACTTGTGACATTGAGAGAGACGATCTGAAAGATAGCCTCATTCAATGTTGCAAATTTGGATCGGAATTGTAGTTTTAGGCCTTTGGCAATGGATGATTGAAGCTGAAACTTCATTTCTTACCACTTCTCAAAAGTCTATGCAAATAGATAGGTTCGAACGAATTTTAAGGAGAAATGGAAAAAAAATATCCAATTGACCTGAGATATAGCCCGCATCTAACGGAGGGTACATCAAATTTCAAAGTCTCGTAATAAAAGTAATAAAGTGCATAAATCGTTTGTTGATTACTACAACAAGCAGGGAATAATTTTTTGTATAATGTGTAAATTCCGATTTAGGGAAATTATTCCTAATGAATATAATTCAAATAAAATACAGGGTGTTCATTAATTATTGTCGGGGTTTCCGTACCTCATAACTTTCGAATAAAAAATATCACGCAAAAACCGATTATGTATTCGTAAACTACAACTCAAAGAATTTCATTAATGATATTAAAAAGATTAATGAATTTGCACATGGCTGCCCTTCGTGGCTCGTAACACATCGAGACGAAATTCGATTTCCCTCCAAGTGTTCTCCAGCATTTGTGGGGTAACATTTTGGATCGCAGTAACAATTCTGCGCTTCAGTTCATCAAGGGACGGCACAGGGGTCTTGTACACAATGTTCTTGACAAACCCCCAAACCAAATTTAGTTTCGAAAAACCACAATACACACATTGCTTTTTCTCGCACGGTCGCCATTTTTATTTATGACGTCATAATTACCCAGACTGCAAATGCGCTAAGATCGCATTGTTGCCACGTAAAATTCTTTGAGTTGTAATTTACGAATACGTAATCGGTTTTTGCGTAATATTTTTTATTCGAAAGTTATGAGGTACGGAAACCCCGACAATAATTAATGAACACCCTGTATATCAACTAATTAAATTTCGCAAGACAGAATTGGATAAGTGAATGTTAGCCCTTGCTAACAAAACTAAAATTAAGACCATTACTTTTATTTATCCTTACTTTTTCCCAACTATTAAATTTCATAAAAATCCATTAAAATTCAGATTTGTTACTTGTAGCACTGGCAGTTATAATTATCATTTTGGAAGGATTTTCTTTAGAATTCTTAAAATTATTCTTAATAAAATTAAAGAAGAAGATAACTTCATTATTGTTAGTAACATTGAAATTTTGAATTTTGTTAAAGGAAATAAAATATAAAATATTAACACATTTGATTTTGAAAATCTATTTGCTAGCCTCCCACATAATAAATTAATTGAAACTGTTAAAATGTATGTGATTTATACCTTAATACTGATATAATAGATAAAAATAAATGGTTAGAAATTTGCAATGTTCATATTTGTGAAAATTATCTCTTTAATGGAATTGACTATATAAGCAGTCTTTAGGCATTCCTATGGGTTGTTGTTTTTCTAGTGCATTGGTTAATATATTTCTTCATTCATTCGAGAGAGAACTTATTTACGGTTATTGTTTCATTGATGACCTGATTATGTCTAATTTTACTAATTTTGAATCTATATTAAATTGCTATCCAGATTAGCTTAAATTAAACAAAACCAATAATGAAATTAACAAATGCAATTTTTAAGATTTGGTAATTGAACTTTTGGATTCATGTGTCTCTATTGGCATCTATGATAAAAGAAAAGACTTTAATTTCAAAGCGTTCATTTTTTTTAAGTTGTGACTTTCAGACTAATCCGAACTTTAAAATTCTAAAAAACACCATTTATTCTCAAATTAATAGAATAAAAAATATTTGTAATAACCATTTAGCTTTAGTCACAGTTTTAGATAATTTAAATAATAATTTAAAAGATAACGGCTACCCAAGTAATTTCTTTAAATTTAATAACTTAACCAAAAAAAGGAAAAAAAAGAGTATCTAAATTTAATTTGGTTCGAATTTTTCTCAATAGATGGAGCTGTGTTTACTCGTTTCTAAACATAATACCCTTTGTTTCTGGTACATTCCGAAGGCGTCACTCTTATTGGTATATTGGCAGAAGGTAATTTTACTTTCTTTTTTTTCTCTATTGAATTTGTTAAAAAAGACTTCATGAAGTTTTCTTATTTAAGAAATTTTTTCCCTTTATTTCAATTATTGGAGAAATTCAGGCCACAGAGTGAATATTATTTGATTATTTAGTCATTCCCTTGACTGAAAATTTATCCATATTACAACTCCGATGACGAGTGGTACTTTCAAAAAGTTCGCCATTGGAGTTCTCTTCCACTTTTTCCATCTTATTTATTTTATCTTAATGTGTTTTAATTTTAATTAAAGCAGCTTTTGTTGTTTGATTGTATCTTAATTGGTTAGTTAACTTCAGACAATATTGATAATGCAATCACTGGATGCTGCTGCGTTGGCGCGCAAAAGGTATATTGTTATCACTATTGTTTACTTCTTCTGTTTTTCCTGTATTCTCTTTTTGGTAATTAAATATCTTTCTCTTGTATTTTATTGGAAGTTGGTGCTTTTTTGCGCCATTCTGTATAATACAAAGATTAATTTTTGATATCTCTTGTTAAATTATTTCAGTTATACTTGTTACTACAATAAGGAAACTTTAAAAATTTAGGAAATATGGTAAGTGCACATAAAGGTGTTATTAGGTTATATTCACAACATGCTACAACTTTGTAAATATTATAGAAAATCCCTTGGTGTTATTTAAAATTTAATTCTCTCCTTTATATTCTCAGAGAATCACGAAAAAAATATTCATTTTCTTGCTTCTCGAAACAACCGATTTATTTTTAACTTACTGAAGCACTCAGCCTAAGAAAAGATTTTGACTTAAACATTTTACTTAAACCACCGAGTATTAATGTTATCACGATTTTAAAAATTTCCAGCTATATCATCAATTGTTGATGTTATCAAAAACTGAAACTCTATAAATTTATTTCTGACCGGAATTAATAATTTATGAGTTATTTTCAAACTTTTCTCAATTTTCTTTATGAATAAAATGAATATTAGACTTAAAATTTGTTTTTGAATACCAAACACATCAACTACTTTATTCTTTCCAGGTTGTATATTTATGTGTGTGAACCCGATAACTCAAAAATGCAACGAGTTAATTAAATAAAATATATTACGTGGTCTTATAACGTAAATTGTATCAAATGAGAAATGAAAATTGGTATCTTTTCTAAGCACTAAAACTGTTGATACTTATTAAATTTTGGAACTGTTCGCTGAAAGAAAAGATATCCAAAATTTATACCATATTTCATTATATTATGAAGCTAAACACAAAATGCTCTGTTTTGCGTGAGTATACGAGAATGTAGATGGGAGAAGAGACATGGGTTTATTATGGCAGACATTTGAAGAATGAATATTTTTCTCTTTAGATACGCCTTTATATTCTACATGTAGACACACTAAAGTTTTTTCATCAGTATAAAAGTTCATGGCACTGAGCTGGAAGGATTCTTGAAGGATTCTACCATCTAACCATAAAATACCATATTTACAGTTACGCATAAAAGCACTACGTGAGCTCCGTTAAAAACACATTATTGATCCGCTTTGTCCTACGCCATGCATTTCGCAGAAGAGGCCAAACAAGGGATGATAAATCAAGAAAAATATGCTTTTAATAGCGCTTCCCAGAAAATGTTCTTGTGTCATCATTACAATGCCTAACTGCTGTTGATTTAGTGGGACTATTTTCCTAATTCAGCAAACCCTAAAAGTGATGATGAAATTCTTTGTGATCTCGCAATTGTCACCTGCAATTGGTTATTTTAGCTAATGGATGCAGAATTGGAGGCAGATTATTTCATGCGTAATGACTAACATTACGTAAGTTTCGGAGGAGCTGATGCAAAGGATTTAGTTTTAAAGCCAACCAGCTTACATCAGGCTGAGTCACGTTAAATTTGTTATGCAAAATGGAGGCATTAAAATGTTTCGATTAGGCAGCTTAGATCTGAAGGGAAGGATACATTTGACGAGATTTTGCATATCTTATCTTCAACGTACCTAGAAAGATTGAAATTTTCTCAAGAAAACATCTCATCCTAAATATGACAAGGATTTTTATGGTCTTCTTACAGATGTTATGATAAACAATTTTGATGGTTTTTTCCTAATTTATTCGAAGTAATTTTGGCAAATCATGTAGAGGCTGTTATCAAGGATCTGGTGATGTGTACCCTAGATTAAAGTTTATAATGTGTGATTGATATAGTTTTGATTTTAATAATGGATTTTATGACTATGCTCCACATTTTATTTTTATTCGTTTAGTAAAGTTATTTTAATGATTCAGATTGATTTCTAATTTTTTTTCTTAAAATCCATTGTCAAAATGAAGTAATGAATATGTTTTATAGGTAATCAGTAAATTCTTATATTGAATAGAAATATATGATGAGTCTTCCCTTGATAAATAACCACGTGTTTCAATTACTTAATTTAAAAATTAGACATGAACCAAATAAAATAAATATGTGACCATGAAATGCATTTATCAATTGAAGCGAATTTCCTCCAAGTGTAGGTTAGGTAGAAATTCCAATGCACCCTTAGTTTGAAGACATTACATTTCTATTATTTGTAGGTAGCGTATTTTTATAGAAATTGCCAATTCTTCTCACAAGACATTATGTTGGCGTATGCTGATTAGGTTTTATAAATTCTTTTTTGTTTAAATATTTTAACAGAAACAGCATTAGGTACAGCAACTATTTTCTACAATGACCTTTATGCTTTCTAAAAGGGTAACTACATTAAAATATTAATATATTATTATTAACTGGAAGTAGTGATTCATCGCATATTTCAAACAAATAAATTACCATAATAAATTTACAAATATTAACAAAGAGACAACTTAATAGATAGTAGAGAGGACTTAAAGGAAAAAATTTTCTGCGTTTAATAAACACGTTAATCACTGATTCAGTTTTAAATTTGTGTAGTTGTGAAATGTTTCAGTTGAATAGCTGGACAAATGAATAAACTGATATGTATTGCTTAATATCAATTTAGTGATTTGACGAGTTGATATGGATATAAAAATTGGGCAGTAAGCAATTACGAAGAAAGCAAGTCATACACATTACATATGTTTAAAATATAAACTTTGAGCAAAATTTATAAAAAGGTATAGCAGGCGTCGGAATGGAGAGAAAGACAAAACGCAGCAAATAGCAAATTCTTCACCTCAACGTACAACAAAATGGTGGCTACGACCAGTTATATATTTCAACTGTTCAGTGTCTGGCTTTAACTCAATATTCATTACAAAAAGTATACCCAAGAATTAAGAAATCTTAGTCTAGAAAAGATGTTGGTAAGATAAATTAATCAAATTCTGCATCAAATTAGTAGAGGAAATAAAAAAACATCTGCGATTTGATATATTTGTTTCTCTGGAAGTGACACGAAAGATTCATTCAAAAATTTCAAATATGGAAGTAGATGATCTCACAAAAGTTAAAAATTTGGAATGTTAGGTTAAAAGGTAAATTTCTTTGAAACTTGAATCAAAATGAATGTAAAACAGAGGGAATATAATCCCCAAGGTCTTCATACACTTCAACAATATGGTAGATTCTGTGTTCAGCTTCGTCAAAGAGAAGGGAATAGAGTATGAATCTGAAACAGTACCTCTTCCTTTTGATCGATTTTGTCCAAATTTTGGCAGATTTACAATGAGATGTTAAGATCACATAAAAAATTCATCCCTATACTGATCGTTCCCGGACATGGAAACCCTATGCCCTTCTGGGCATGCGCCAGGCGGAGCTGATTTTACCAAAGTAGGAGTGAAGTGAAGAAAGTAGGGGGAAACGTATACATTTTACTTAACAGTATATAGAAACATTTTATTTTAATTTGTTGATTTGTTGTAAAATTTATCTGAAAGAAATACGCCTAATCAGACGTATGTCATGACCTAACAAAGAACACTGGAAAACCCCATTGCCGGCTATCCTCTCTCTGTAGTAAAATCTTTCAAAAGTGCTGGTCTTGGGGTTTTGAAATAAACTGTAGCTAGTAGCTGCATTCGTGAGTTATCGCGATCACATACACACGAATAGGTATAACGACTGACAGCCAACCCACTGATGGATTTGATTCAAATAATGAAATAAACCTGCATTTCTAGTGGTAAACCCAAATACTAAATTTCATCAACCTAGCACATGGCTTTTTTTATTTATTGTGTTCACATGTGCACGGACAAACAGACAGCAATTTCACGGATTTACAAAATATTAAAAAAAAATATTTCTTCTTCTTTTCTTCTTGAACTCGGAGGGTTTAAAACTCTTTACCGACGGCATAGGATTCTGTTTACGTTTGTCAGCATCGAATTTACCTTTCCATAAATGTAGTTGGGTCCTCTACTCACTTGTTAAATTTTTTCATCATCGGTGCTAATTACCGCGTTCGCTTTTCAAGAAATATAGTTTTTTTTTTCGTTTTCCACAAATCTAACCAAAAATCCGGGACTGGCTTTCTTAGTCGTTATATAAAAATTACCTGAGCGCCTAAAACCGCCCAAACTGTCATTATAGTGTTTACAATGTTTTTCTCTTTAAACTTTGAGCATGTGAAAAAGTAAAGATAAAAAAGTTCAAATGATATTTGTAGGAATGCTGATTAAAATATTCTGGTATAACCATGAAATTATGCCGAAAATATATATAAAAAAACTCCGCATGCATTATTTAAATCTAGAGCAGATACCTGATCTTATCGATATAGTATAAATATATCATAATGATTCAAAAGCTCCATGGCCAAGTTCTATTATTTGTATAAAGTCTATGGACATTAGATATTATGAATGCAGCGGTTAGAAATGGGATTCAACTAGACGTCTCATATGCATTGATTCTATTGCGTAGATCTCTCAGATATACCTTAGACAGTAGTGAATCGCATTTCTATGTGCTTGAAAGGAAGTATTGCTGAATGACAGTATTGTCTAAAGTTTAAGTTAATGCATAAACTATTCAGTGCTTCTTGAGGCGCATATTTGAAATCTATGCAACTTGTTCTCTGCCTACATTGCAAATTGGTGTGTTGAAAATGCCATTAAATTAAAATGCTGAAATTTATTTTTAAATTTTACTTTGAAAACGTAGGAATAATAAATTTAACGTATGTTAATTAACATATGTTACAATATTACATATTATCTAAAATTGGTACGTATTTTCAAATAAATATTCACTAATTCAAGCAGAAGGTGCAAACATACTGTAAATCATAAAAATAAAAACCAAGAGAAGTACAGGGTAAATGCAAAATACTCATCAGGAATTGAAATGATATAACTCTAGAATGATTAATTATACTTTTCAATACTAATCGGGGTTAGAAGAAGGAGACGCTAAATTTTTATGTTTATATTCGCACTCTTTCATGTGAGCCAATAGAGGCAAAAAAAATGCTTTCATGAGATACTCAGTAAACATTGAAATAGTAACGTTACTTTATAGACTTAGCAGTTTGAATGGGGAAAGGAGTCAATTTGACTAGAGGTTACCATTTCAGGGTTAAATTAAAGGAGTTGTTTGTACACGAGTCTTCTGTTTTGTTTCTTTTCGACTAACAGAACTTCTGTACCTAGGATACCCTTCCGTTTTCCGATAACCATCCGATTTAAGCAATCGATAATTTCATTTGGATACTGAATCAAAATTTAACCGCCAGTATCTCAATCGTTTAGTTAAAAATCCTTAGAGGTCGCCAAAAAGAGCGATAACGAACAATTACAGCAACCTTACCACAAAATGAGGCTGCTAGTTGAAGTAAACATTGAGAGCTACAGTAATAGGAACATCAAATTTAATATTTTCGAAGTATGCTTAAGATATAAAATTTAAAAAAATTCTACTTTAAAGAATCTGTCGGTATAGAGGAAGTTCTACATTACCCCAATTAAACAAAACAGAAAACTCGTCCATTGTATCAAGAGATTGATTTGGAAGGTGTGATACTAACAAATTAACCCTTTTTAGGTGCCTGATTAAGTCTCCAGATCTTACGGATTACAGTTTTGTCCTTTGCGGTTAAATCACAGACTTTCGGTACCTGCCGTCTAACCAGCTTCGTCGGATGAGCTTATTACCAATGCTTTTAAGAACATGGTAAATGAAATTCGCCAACGTTTTTAAAGAGAATTGGACTACTGTAAGTATATATGTAGCGCAACGAAAGGTAGCCACATAAAACTTTTGTAATTATTAAAAACAGTTTGAAATTTTTCATTTATGGATGATAAATTGCTTATTTACATAATTTTCACTACTTTTTGCTCTATAGTGAGTTGAAACCGATTGATTATTTTGCGATAACCTTGTACTTTTATTCTGTTTTGTCTTCACTAGTTATTAATTCTGCTGTCGTTTACACATACAAAGTATATTTATATCTTCCTTATTTAAAATCTATTTTGTTTTTGTAAAGAAAATAAATGTTTATTCGTCCTTGCATTAAATATTCCTTGGTTTCTATATGTAATTTGTTATTACTAGACCATGAAGCCATCTAGAAGTTTATGATATGGAAGAAAAATCAAATTTCTGCCAAACTGCCTTTTTTAAAATTTTCATAATTTCAAATGTCCAATCGTGTAATGTTTAGCTGTCATGTTTGTTGAAGTTCTTCTGATTTATTCAAGCCTGCTAAAACTAAATCAGGCAATTCGCATATCATGCAATTTATTGTATAATATTCAGCTTTGCAGTAGATTGAGAAAATATAGTAGAAAATGACATTTTCTGGAAAATTTTGAGCAAAAAAATATATTTCAACCAATAAGGAATCCAAAATGATCCCCACAAATATTTTATATAGTCCCATTATTACCACGAAAAATTCTGCAAAACTCAATTATTGAACCGCATGTTCTTTGATGTTGCATGATATTGCGCTGTTATAGGAGTTGGGATATCATTTTTAATATAAAGATCGATTCCGTATGAAATACACTGCCTAGTATAATTGATTAGATAAACAAGATAAAGGTTTATGGCTTATCTAGATATGTATACCGAAAAAAAAATGGAATTTTAGGAAGTTTGTGAAGGTAATAATTTGCAGACTGCATTCAAAGATTAAAAAAAAGAGATGCTTACGAAGATAATGTGAAAAATACTATCCTAACCAAAAGTTGTTAGTTGAGGAACTTCGCGCCATTTTAGTCCAACAACTGACTAACTTTTTGCCAAAAATATTTCATAGTAGTATATAATTATCATAGAACTAATCAAAAAAGAAGTTATGAAAATTACTGCAATGATTCGAGCTACACAAATGAAGTGGTATATTTCTCGTTTATGTTTTAAAGTAACTCATGTTTCATATATACATAATTGTCTACATGCAGACATATGCCTTATAAAATTGTTGGGCTTTTTTAAAGCATTTTTAATACGAATTTTATTCAGCAAAATACACTTACCGCGAAATAAAAGGGCGAGAAAATGCGTTCTAATTTCCCTTCATTCTATTAGGTCAAAAGCATTCTAAAACCATTTTCCGCATTTACATGGACATAAGTTGGATTACATCTTATTAATAAAAGACAGTGGGGAAAAGTTCATCCTTCAAAGTAACTTTGTTACATAGCAAATATTTTTTATACTATGTGTAATTTTTCATTTTCTCAGCCTTTTTCTAAAACGCAAGGTTCTTAGAGAACATACTAACCACAGAAAAACCTTACGCAAACCAGAAAAAATGCGTTAACACATTTTAACCTTTTAAGCAACGACCTTTTATTCAATTTACTAAGTAACTTTCATTGTTTCAAACTAAGTATAGATACAGCTGCTTTTCTTTTTAAACGTCATCTTCGATCTTTTTAACTTAGAAGAAAACAAGGTCATTTAAGTTATTTTAGATAAATTAAAACTTTTTTGAAAGTGTTTGAGTTAAAATTAAATTTAAAATAAACGACGTTTTTATAACCTTTCATTAAAACTAACTGAAAAGATAATTCCAAAAGTTTATCTACAACATAAAGAAAGGCATTGGTTCAAATTTTAGTATTAAAAACTCTATTATTAAACTATATACGGGTTTCCTTTGGTAAATCTTCAGTTGGGAAAAAAGTGTCATTCATTTAAACCATTCTGTTATAAAGTGATAAAATGTATATATTTGAAAGTTTTAATTCAACAAGAAAGGATTCAAAGACGATTTCCGTTTGTTGGGGAAAGTAGGTGACAATATTTTTAGGGGAAAAAAACAGGAGGCCGGTATATGAAAAAATATGGGTCCTTAGCAACGCCAAAATGTACACTCGTTAAAGTTTGACCATCATTTCATATCGTATAAAGGAACTGCGTGTGAGTTTTTTTTACTTTCTTTTTGTTGAAAATGATTTACTTTTGACAGCAAGAACCATTTTCCCCCAAAAAATGCATTAGAGAACTTTTTTATTAGTAATAAATTAAATATTGGACAAAATTGTTTATGGGCATCTATAATTAGCTTAGTTCCATGCCTATCCATCTGTTTATTACAAATTTATATAAATATTGGTAATGCCTGTTTAGGAAGTGTAGCTTGTAGAATAGCTTTTAATTGCATATTTTTAAATTTGTATCTATTTTTATTTAACATTTTTCTTCTCTTCCTTTTTATGCAGGTTTTCATGCCAGATCTGTAGTTCTTTATTGCAAGAAAAAGAAAGAGAGAAAGGCGGAAATTACCTATCCAACTTCTTAAAGCATCAATGATTCTGATTCCAGGAGAAAGGGTGTGGAACATTATTCAACATGTTTAAATCAACATTCAACTCTTAAAACTTATCTAACAATGCAGAGGTCAACATTATAAAATTATTATTCGAGAAAAAGAATACAAATAACTAGTCTATACTATATAGTTTCATTAATAAATTTAATAAAACGGTTTTTAAAAATGCAATTTTAGTAGTAAGCTAAAAGGTGGAAATTATTTTTTATTCAATAATTTTGACCTTTTTTCGTATATAATTTATAATTTATTATTATAAATATCATGGGGTTCTAAAATAATTTTTTCTCAAATTCATTACCGAGTGGCGCCACTATTATGGAATTTAATTAAACTGATAATTAAGTTACAAATTTTTTATAATCCTGTAAATTCACCTAGAACATACATATAAGTCTTCGAAGATTTCAAATCTCTAAAAAATCGGGAAGTGAGCGTAAAATATGTCACAAAATTACATCTTTACAAACATGAAACAAGTTAAGTTAAAAAAAATTGCGTAAAAATAGCGAATGACTAGGTTTTTTGAAGATTTTAAAGTTTGTTGGTTGGCTGAGTGAGGTTTACTGGCTCAAAAACTAGATTTATCATACTACTTCAAAAGGTACAGTGAAGAATTAAAGTTTAACAGCATATAAAAATATTGAAAAGAATGAATAAATGTAATTAATCTTCGTATAAGCTTCAATCAACTTGATTCGTTAAGACATCTCAATGTTTTGGTATAACAATGTCTTTATGTATGTCTTTATATAGGCTGACATTTTGTTTGGCAATGAAGTACTGTTCAAATAATGAAATGATGGAATACGTTTTTATTCACTATTAGTTAATTTTATCCCTCATTAACGTTCAGAAAACTAGTGAAATGATGCAATACCTTTTCATTTACTATTATTTAATTTTGTCCCTCATTAACTTTCAGAAAATTAGTGAAATGATGGAATACGTTTTCATTCACTATTATATTTAATTTTGTCCCTCATTAACGTTCATAAAACTAGTAAAATGATGGAATACGTGTTATTCACTATTTATGTTGAATAATTAACTTTCAACAAACCAGTAGAAAATTATTTACATCCTAATTCCCTATTATTTTATTTCTGTCTATCAATAACGTATAACAAAGTAGATATGATAGAATACATGTTTTTTTAAATATTATATTTTATATATAACATATTTTTTTAATTGTACTCTTTTTTCCAAATATTTTGTTACATGGAAAAGAATAAATGATGAATCAAATATAGAGTACACAAGATGACATTAAAATATGATTATCTGAATTCTTGGAATCACATATCGATTTTATATTTTCAAAATAAACCAAATTTATGTTTATAAATTAGTTCTCTCCTTCATTTCATACCTTTTCGAAATTCTTCATGTGTTTATATTTCAAACATAAGTCATGGTTGCTGATATTTGATGGCCGAAATATGTCAATAAATTACTCACAAACGATATTTATATTCATCAATATAATCTATAAAAGCAAATAAGAAAATATATCTGAAAAATATATTTATTGATTAATTGGGAATATAAGTATACGAGTGTTGATTATTGTTAATGCAACTTTCATTTGTGAACAATAAAAAAATAAATAAATAAGCATATGTAAGAAAACAGGACTTCGAAACAGAAACACGACGAAAGAGAAAAGAAATTCCTTCTTCCGTCTCAGCGTATTATCACAACTTTTCCTTTGTGTTCGCTTCTATACAAATCATCTGGTTTCTCTGTCGCACACAATATTTCAGTTCTTTTTGTCACTAGTTACCTATGTTCAGAACTCCTTTCTTGGAATAGGTTTGCGTTTTTGTCTTGAATCTCAAGGTTTCTTATCTCGAGTCTAAGATGTAGATGATTGCTAAGCATAGTTTTACATAGCGGAAAATATTCAGAATAATGGAATGGATAATTAAATCATAAGATTATTTATTTTGCTACTGAAATATTCTTTCAATTATAATGCATATTTAATAAAGGTATTAAAAATAAGAAAAGAAATAATTTAGAATATTACAATTTCAAACAATATTTACTATAGAATTTAACTTTTAATAAGAAAAAAAAAATATGAGTAAAATATATTTTGAGACTACAACTTTGGAACTGAAAGAAATAAGTGAATGCAACAATAAAATATAATTTTGAAATTAAATTACATTTAATAAACTTAAATCTAGCTTCAAATTTCTTAACTGAACCACAGGAAAAAAGGAGCGTGAGTGAAAATAGTTTCGAACATACTTTAAAATTTTTAATAACCTTCTTTCGTCACAAAAAGTTTTTCCTGGAAACTCAAAGAATCATGTTAATGCATACGTTTTAAATATATGCCGGCAGTTTTGAAAAATAAATAAAATAAGATTTTGAAATTGATGCGGAATATTCCGTTCGCGGAATCATTTCGTTTCGCCGAAAAGTTGATTTTTATCATTTTATTTTTTATGCATTTGATTTTACACGTGGTTTATGTCTTTTAGGAAGAATACATACTTGAAGATATTAAACATCATAATAGAAATAAGTTCAATATTTTCAAGCATATTCATAATTTAAACATCTAAGCCGTAGCGAACAGGAATTGCCGGTAAATACTTATGATTTCCCATACAATACATTAAAAATAGATATTTTTACAGCAAAATTTTTCTTAAAATCCAGGCCGAATTTTCATCCCATGTAATCCACAGAACAAACTTAACAATTAAATAACATTTAATCAAAATTTATTTAAAACGTAGAAGATGCTATTTTCTCTCATGACGTAACAGAATAAAATATTACCGCAATGTAAAATTAAAAGTTTCTTCCAAAAAAGTTCCAAAATCCGAGTAAGTTAGCTCCCAATGTACATGGACAAATTTTCAATTTTCTCTTGTTGTGAAACGATAGCTTTTGCCGACGATTTACTTCTTTGCTTTCAAGGAAAGATTCTTCAAGATATTTACAGAGAAGCGCAGCGCATTCTTGATTTTGTTTCAAGTTGGGGTAAAACATATAAATTAGAGTTTAACACCAGCAAGTCAAAAGTTATGGCCTTAGATAGGAGAGACAGCAGCACGTTTACTAGTGCTCTTACCCTTAATGCAATTCTCCTTCGTTTCATGAAGGAATTAAAATACCTAGGCATTATCCTTGATACCAAATGTTGTTGGAAACAACATATTTTGTACCTTTCTAAAAGATGTGAAAAGATTCTTTTGGGGCTAAATAGAGTTGCCAGAAATACTTTTGGACTCTAGTCCAACGTAACTTCTCTCATCTACAAACAAGGTATTATTCCTTTTATTTGTTATGGTTCACAAATCTTGGCCACTGCTTTGAAAAAGAAAATAAATTGCCGGCTTTTACGGAAAATGCAGAGAAGAATCCCCCTCCGAGTTATTTCTGGGTATCGTACGATATCCTATGAAGCTGTTTTTGCTGTCTCTGGTCTTCCTCCTATTGTCATCAATATTGTTCATAATAGGGATTTCAAGATTGCGACGAAGACCTGTATCGCTAATAACCAATACGTCTGTTTGCCTGTTTCTAAGATGCCTCACCCTTCTGAACGGTCTCTTATTAACTCTCTGAGCCCTAAACCGCCTCAAACCGACCCATTCGACAGAGGCCGGACTCGGGAGGTTTCAGGCGCCTGTGTGAATTTTACGGGAGAAAATTAGTTCCTTTCTTTGTTGGCAATTGATCGTGCAACCGAGGGTGTCGTCCTCCTGGAATTCCAGTAGAGAAAGGTAGGATTTCATTCTGATTTCATGAATGAAAATTTACTCCAGTTTTTGAGGCACTCGAATTCTCACTCCAGCCGGGATCAAAGGGTTAATTTAGTTAGTTAATAAAAAAATATTGTAGACAACTTTCCTGTCGTGTGCTTTACAGATGGCAGTAAAATCAACAGTAGGGTTGATCTCGCGTTTGTAGTTTTCCAAGACCATATTAAAATTGAAGTGCACCCGTTAAGAATAATAAGAGACGAATGCAGTGCTTTTCAGGCGGAATTACTATGTATTGCCCAAGTTGTCAATTGGATTCGCAATAACGAAAACCTTCCCTGAAATTTCTTAATTTGCTGTGACTCTCTTTTTTATATGCCTTAAATTGTATTATTTCTTCAAACCGACTCATTGTTAAAACTCAAACCAACCTGAGTTTCCTTCAAGGCAGAGGTGTACTTTCTAAGTCTTTTAAGTAAGTCTTTTAGGTAAGTCTTTTTTGTTCGAGGTCATATAGGAATTTATGGTAATGAACGTGTTGAGTGGCTTGCAAAAGAGGCGACTAAACTAATTGATTTGGTCCCTATGTCTGTATCAAACTCCCTTCACAAAAGTGTTGTCAAGGAACATGTTATTTCTCAATGGAACAGTCTATATCGCATTTCTCATGATTCGATGTCTACCAAAGAATTTTTTACTTCCATCCATGGACGTTTGAAAGCCACCCATTTCGTTCCCAATTTTAGAATTACTCAATTTCTCACTGGACATGGAAACTTTAAAGCCTATCTAAAACGCTTCAATTTATCGCGTACAGACTTGTGTTCCTCTAGTGGAGAGATTCAAGATGTCAATTACTTGATATTTTCTAGCTCTAAATTCACTCCCGCAAGATGTTTACTCATCAGCAGTCTAAAGTAGAACAATTTAGCGCGGCTTCCATCTTTCTCTACTTTGGTCCAGAACAAAGGCTGTTTAGCATCATTTTGTGAATTTATCTGCAGCATTTCCCCCCACATTTTATAGACTTTAAATTTCGTGTCTGTTTGCTGGTATTTACAATTTTTTTCTAATACTTTTATTTATTTTTTTTTACTTTTCAATTTTTAGAATTCAATTTTTTCCATATATATTTGTATCAGACCCTTTTGTTTTCTTACCTGTTCAAAATATGCGTGTTTTTATGTGTTGTGTAATCTTTTGTGTACTTTTATATGATTTTTGAATGCTTTATTCTTTTTTTCATATTTCCCCGCCGTGTACAGCTTTTACTCCATTTCTCGTTATTATCCATTTTTTTGCGTATATGTGACCAGTTATTTCGCATCTATAACTTTAAAAAAATGAATATGTTTCGGTTTCTATTTCCCTTGTTTATTCACTTCATTGCTTAAAATCATTCATGTGTTCGTATGGCTGTGACCAATTTATTTTATATTTGTTTCTTCCACCTCCCTTTTCTGTTTGGAATTTGCATCATTTAATTTGAAAATTCCTTCACCCCTTTTGTTGAGTATTTTACTTCTGTAAGCCTTGTTTTGTACTTGTTGGAGCACAAGGAAATGTCTTAAGCAGTCATTGAGATCGCGGTGACCTAGTGGTAAGGTGTTGGCCTCGGGGCTGGAAAGTTCGAAGCCCGATTCCACTGAAATCTGTAGTGTATTAGGCCTGTTGGATGTTTAATCATACATAGGGGTTAAACGTCCTCCCGCTGGTGTGGTGCGGAAGCTTGGAGAGAGTACCAGCTCAGGTGTCTTCCTCGTCATATGACCGCGGTTCAAAATTACGAGGTCCGTCCCAAAATAGCCCTCGTGTTGCTGCAAAACGTGACGTTAATATAACTTAACTAAACTAAACTAAAACTTTAAGTAGTCATTGTCAAAATTATCGCAATACGGAGAAAAACGCCAGGTCAAAGTTGCTATCCAATAATGTCAATTACAGCGGAGGCTAGATATCCAGATAAAGCTAGCTAGGATAAAGGTGATGGAATTTATGCACCTTCGTCAAAAATCATTAATTTCTAGTTATGCTATTTTGGATGAACATGTGATGAAGTTAAAAAAAAATTTTGCGTCCTCAATTAAAATCTTCAAAGCGTCAATATGCGACGCATAAAATGTGAAGGAATATGCGCTTTTTAGACTATAGTCATTAGAAACAAATTTTGATTTTTTCTAAAGTTTGAGATGTAAAAAATAAAGAAACGGTAGTCGTAAGCTGTATCTGTCAATGTACTTGCTACTTATAATGGAAAAGAAATGTATTGGTGATAAATAAGGTAAACAGGTATGACGCAGTGGGCACAGACAATTTTGAAGCATGTGAGTGAAAGTAGTTTTTTGGAGATTTTCAACCAACATTAAGAATAAGTTGTCAGTGGAAAAAAAAGAGCAACCATTTTATTTATTTTTTAGATGTTAAAAGACAAAAAAAAGTAGCTCAAAAACTATCAGACAGAGTTCCTAATTCTCTTTTACCTGGACAAACAGTTGTCTTTCAGATAACAGAACTGGAAATATAAAGTAACATCCGTATGCAGCTTATCAAAATATTATCCCCTTTATGCTTACCGAGAATTATTTCTTATGTTTTCCAAATTATAAAATTTTCTCTTCTTGGAACAAAAGTTTTATTCAATGACATTTAAAATAACTCTGGGGCTTAAAAACATTCAACTAGAAAAAGTAGAATAAATTAACTTAAACTTTAAACAGAAACAACAAAATAACAAAATTTAAACAATAAAATTTATACAATGTTTAAATATCTCCCAATTGCAGCTGCATACAAAAAACAAAAAAACAATGGAAATCAAAATCATTCATAGGAAGCAAAAAACTAAGACAAAAATATTTTCATAGCAATTAGGGCCATAGAAATATTCCTTAAAATGTTCTGAAAGATTTTACCTGTATTAGGTTTTGAAGTTTTTTTCACCAAGTGTTATTAACCTGTATATTTAACACACGTAAGAGATTTTCGTACATACGTAAAGGATTCTTGTACATACGTAAAATAATTTCGTATATGTTTGGTGGTTGAGTTAAAAGATTCAAACAAGGATATTTTTTATATTATTGTCAGATAAAATAAGAAAAAATCATTGTTTTACATATATATTAGAATTTTGTTCCCATGAATCGAAACAGAAAATTCTAACTTAATTAATAATCTGCCAACTAATTAAATATAATTGAACCAGCATTTTGAAGAAGGGAAAAAGCTCCAAAACAAATGAAATTCGTTTTCTTTTAACCAAATGTGTGTTATCATATAGGTGCTCGATGTTAGCCTAATTAAAGGAAATGTCTCAACGAATTTCGTATTAATTTTAGCGAAATTTTAAAAACTTAATACAAATTCTAAATTTTTGTAATATAGTTTTTAAATTTTTATTTTGCTTTCTCCAAAAAATACCTCTGAATAATGAAAATGTCAAGTCACTTTAATTCATTTCTATAAATAATAAACGTTATTTTTTCTATAATGCTCATTTTTCTCTGTCCGATAATCCTTTAAAAACATTTTGCCGAATAAATATTTTTTAAACCTTTTTAAAAGGTGTAATTCTTTATTAGAACATAATCGGAGTTAAAATAAGAATTTGAAAACACAATTTTTCGAATCGGTAATTTGAGTTTCAATTCGCTTCACTATTCATTTTTTCGAATAAATTGGAACTAGTTAAAATGGGTCTTTTTTTAAAAACATGAGATTCATTAAAAGAAAAATTCGCTTTTCTACAAAATTCTTTCTATTACTTTTCATACATGAGCATTAGAAAAGATGATTTTTATTTTCATGCTATGTGGAATGTTCGATATCTATTCTAACTTTCATTGAAAATTTATTTTACAGGAGTAGGTTGTTTTTCTGTTCAATTTCTAAAGATTATCTACTTTGCTAATCACAAATTTTCATATTATTTGAAATCAATCAAATGTATCAATTATTAGTGTACTTATCGATCGCTCTGTTTTAGAATTTTTCTTTGTCTCTCGTCTCTCTCTATATATAAAAATATCGATATTTTAGGAGAATTCTATTTTTAACTTAAAATACAAATAACATCTCAATATTTTGCTTCTTCTTCTTAGAAGAACTAGAATTTTCGAATTAGATTTCGATAATATTTTTCTACTTATTTTTGTATTCTATTCATTTTCAATAATATTATTCATATAAATTATCTATAAATAAATTCTATTTATAATTTTAAGAGTGTAAAAATTTATTGGGTTCTTTTTGAATATTTGAATTCAGCTGAAATAAATAAACAGCTTGGATAATCTAAGATAACTATAACATTTGTATGTTAAGTTTTCAGTTTTCATCTTTGTTTTATTGACGTCGTATACTTTGTAATGAAAATTATGCTCCCGAATAAATTTGGATAAAATAAATTAATTTGAATTATATTTGAGAATTAATTTGGATAAAATAAATGCTTTAAATAAATTCATTTCCATTATATCTGACGAATCAAGCAGTTTTCCGGATCAAAATGTTCTCGGCATCTTGGTTGAGTGATTAAATTCATATCATTTATAAAATATCTAACTTAATGGTATTCTTCGGCTATAATTTTTATTCAAAATAAAAAAGAAATTTTAATAGAATCAATTATTAGGAATAAATTTATGGATTGAAAATAATGTCAAATGACATAAATGTTTCACTTGAATTGAAGCTCTTTAGAATGTTGCACTTTTCATTACAAGTTAAATCCAAAGAAAGTGTGGTTTCTTTGGATTCAACTTGTAATGAACATTGAAGGAGACACACATTTGTAACACATTTGAAGGAAATGCATGAATAACAATTTGCATTTGATTTATACTTGAATATTGCCTTTCTCCAATTTTCTAGCTTTACACTGCATTAATTTGAATTTAAAATTCTCCCCTAGTATACAGATGAATAGTTGAATATTTAATGATTGAAATTAATTTTCAGTTCGTAGAATATGAACGTTAAAAAATTTCCAGATTTACTATAAAAGCAAGAATTCTATTTAGTGCAGATATTTCATTCTTTCGAGTTCTACGAAAATATATTAGAAGTTTCAAAGCGATTTAAATATCATTGTGAAGTGCGGTGCCTTAGAGATGTATACGATTTCATGTTTTTATGTTGAAAATTTGTAATTGCAATCCAAAAAATGGTTGTATTGATGTTTTTGGAAAAACTGCTGCAATAAAGGATAGCTATACGAGAAATTAAATGTCAATATGCTGTTGCGAATAATATAAGAATTCTGGAGGCATAAAAGCTTTATGAATTATTACTTTCTGCCCTGAAAATTGTGTTTAGTATATCTAAGGCAGTATGTTTTATTGTGCAATAAAAGCCCTTTCCATTTAATATTTTGACAATGAAATATAAATATTGATGTTAACTGAAGAACGTAGTAAATTTAAGCAAAATGAATCATACAGTTTTTTCATAAAACGCGACAAATGATCAAAAATACTCATTCGAAAATGTCCCAAAAGTTTCTTTGTTGTTTATTTTCGTCTAGCCATGTCGTTAAGCTCTACTTGAATGGAAAGGTTACATTTAAAAGTTAATCAAAATGTTACAAAAATCCTTTTAAATAATAACTTTCCTGAAATAATAATAAATACGAACATTATATCCAATATTAAATATATATGCAATCTCAAATTACTAAATTCATAAGACTTGGCAAGATTTCATTCGATTTGACTTAATATGGATTCTTTCACGTTTCTAAAAATGGAATTCGATTTTTCACTCACTTCCTGATGTTCTAGAGTTCTTATATTTTATGCGTCTATGTGTTTGTTATTTGTTCTTAATAAAATCTTAATTAATTGATTTTAATTGAATTTTGATTTCTTGTGGGAGGCGCCATCTGGTAGTGAATTTGTGAAAAAATTTCTTATTCCATTCTATAATATTTATGATAATTAATTACGAAATATATTTAATGCTGAAAAATAGAAAACAACAAAAATAAAAGCTTTCATTTCATACCTTTATTAGGCTACTTAAACAGAGAAAATAACTTTTATTTATCAAAAATCTGAAGATTAAAATCGTTAAAGCATGAGGCGTTGATACAAATATTCTAAGAAAAAATGTAATTTTAAATGTATTTATAATATTTTTAAAATTTTCCGATTTACATAGATTATTTCTATCTGAGTCTCATGCTTTCACGATTTGTTTCAGAACTTTAGAATTTCGTTGAAAATAATTTTTTAGTAGGCTCATGAAACAGGTTTGAATTACTTTTTACAAGCTTTAATTCAACTTGACTGTCGTGCCCTCAGATCTTGAGATCGATTTACACTTCCATCCACTTCCTATCGAGCTACAGCTTTGAAATTCAGCGTAGTGGTGGGTTTCCGGTGACAATACAATATTATACAAAAAAATTTGCAATCTATACCTATTTGAAACCTAACAAAATGATATTAAAATTTTAGCCCTATATTTGGGCGATAAAGTTTAGAAGGTGGTAACCTTACGCTACGTAGGGTTGTAACAACACCACGAAGCTAACAGAGAATACGCTATACTTCTGGCGCTGCACCGATGAATGACGTAATAGCTCGTGTTTTTAATATGTGTTTTATATTGGATAATTTTATAATTGAATTTCGTTTACTTTGCCTAACATGTCGTGTGTATTCGTGTCAGCCGTCACTAAAAAGTAGAAAATAAAATAAATAAAAAAAAATTAAGGTATATGCTTTTATTCACGCGAAAAGATGAACGCGAAAGTTGAAAATAATTTTTCAGATTACAATAAAATGCATGGTTCGAATAAAAGCGTGGGCGCCTTATATAGCACCTTCTATTTTGTGTATATTTTCTTAAACAAAGGGAATATTTCTATAAGGTAAAGGCGCCCACACTTTTATTCGAACCATGCATTTTATTGTAATCAGAAAAATTATCTTTAACTTCTGCGTTCATTCTTTCGCATGAATAAAAGCTTATACCTTAATTTTTTCTTATTAATTTTTATTTTTATTTTTGTTATTTTAAGTTTTGATTTTACATTTCTCGGAATATTTATTGACATTCAGCAAACAATCATAACTATCGTAAATTGAAGCGCATTAATTGTATGCTTCTTTCGCTTTAAAATCTTTTTTTTCGTGATGGTATAAAATTTTTTATTTTCTCTAAATTTTTAAACACTGTAAATATTTTTAACTTGGAGAAAATTCTACTCTCTGATTCGTCAGCAAGTCAAATCCATATATCCATATATGACAAGAAATTTTGGTTAACCCGGGAGTAGGCGCGCTATAGAATGAAACACGAGAATGCGCATGGGGTGTCAACACACCCCAAACAATTTAATGAGATAAATACGAAATATATTTTTGCAAATCTAAATGATCATGTAATTTATGAATATTACAACACTTATTATGAAAAATATAATTTTAAAATAATGATAAATTAGAAATAAATAGAAAATTAATTAAAGGTATTTCCTTTTCTTACAGAAGACTTGGAACCATTGAATTTTGTAGAGGAAATTTATCTTTTCTATTTATAAATGTGATTATAATCAAAATTATACAGTATTGTTAAAAAGAATACTGTTTTATATCGTTAATTTCAAAAATAGTTTATTATCTCGCTACAGAATACGACAATACGATTACCCCATTTCGTCGACATCTACTATTTCCTTTGTCATGCTATAGAATGTATTTTCTTTAAGTCTTGATAATATTTTGGGATGCTATGTGAAAAAGTTTTAACTTTTCCCAGAAAATTGTTAATTTAATCACTTGCACCATCTTCTGAAGAGACAGTCTTCGTCTGATTCAGTCGGATAATCACTAAATATGTCTTCATTATCTGAACCTCATAATTCTTCTCTGATAGCCTCTTCATCTGGCGAAACCTCCTCTAACAACTTTTGAAGTTTTTCTTTCATTGATCATAAGTCATAGAAAAATAAGAACTTCTAGAACGGCTTGAAAACGCCATTTTTTCAAACAAAAAAATAGTAACGCGAGAAAGCGCGCGGGGTGTCAGCACACCCCAAATCGTTCTATAAAACAGAAACAGTATTCGGAATTCGCGCTTTTCGTGTGGTACGTGTAAAAATGGTTTTGGAGTCAAGTACTGGTGTATCCAACCACTTCAGTTTATGAAGGACGACAACAGATGAATTTTTTCGAGCGTGTGGTGTCGAAACATCTCGCGCGCGTCTTCCCGGGTTAATGGACAATTGCTTAAATCGATAAAATTAGAAGATTATCGATGTTTTTATTTAAACTTATGTAATGCCTCTCTCTATATAATAGTGGATCATTTGTATTATCGAAAAACGTAAACGAACAAAATGCTGATCAAATATAAAGTTATTAAAGCGATTGCAAACAAATGCATTATCCGCTAATTTTCACTGCACGTTTTCACGATGGTTTGTTTCATGATTACTGACAGGAGAATAAATAGTTGAAAATCTTAACAATTCCGCTCTTTTTTTCAAGATTTTTTTTTCTATGAACCCAGAAAATTACCTCAGATTGTGTCTCATACTGATTGTTTTTCTTTCCTTTCTAGTACGTGAAGCAATCAAAGAGTCTGTTCAGTAATCCCAAAAATAAATTCAAAGTCGAGATTTTGATCAATTTACACATTTTAACCGCCCCGAGTACGAAAAATTCTTTTTTTAAATTTATCTGTGTCTGTATGTTAACATGATAAGTCAAACACTGAATAAGTTAGAGGGCTGAAATTTGTTATATATATATATATGCGAACTTCTCATCGAAGATGTAGAACTGTATAGAATTTGGACAAAATCAATCAAAGGTAAGTAAAGGGATTTTTTTGACTGATTTCATATGTATATCCTTTCCTGGAAACAGATATGACTTTAGCTTCTGTCAGTTACTTCTTGTTTGTAAGATATGACAGTAGCGTTGATTACGTTAAATTATACTGACGGTATAGGCGTTAAATTAAAAAAAAAAACTTCTCCTCAATATGTTTTGTAATAAATTAAGGAGAAGATCTGCAAAAAATATTTATAGAAGAATCGCAGCAACTATCCTATTAATTTGAGAAAGCTTAATAAAAAACATTAAAAAATTAAAATGAAATAAAAACAAATGGAAAATATTTTTTTGTTTCACTCTCATCGCATGACTCCCAGCATAAGAACAGATGCTAATATTCTTTCATTCTTTTCTATTCTTTTCATGTGATTCATCTGTGCGAAGAATAAATAGTCCATTAAAGTTTTAAATATATTATAATTTAATTATTCTGAATCTCGAAACGTAGACTTATTACAGAAAAACAACATTCGTATTTAAAACCAGCGCACCAGATATCGTCCGAAATCAGCAAAAAAAAACAACTCTAGACACCAAACGAAAAAAAAGAATTTTTGCTCTTAGCCTAAATTTCTTCTTTTTGCAGAGAAGAGTGTTCTTTATGTTGCTTCTTTCTGATATAAATTGCCTAGAGAAGTAGTGGATACTATAATTTTCTCAAATGGCTAACTTTACAATGGTTTTTCGGGACAGAAATAGAAGATGATAGTTTTGATGGCATCGTTAACTCCAAGTTGAAGTAAGACTCACAGTCTTGTTGAAGTTTCTGTTCCATTGGAATGAGACCATTTTAATGAAGTTTGTTTTAAAATTTATAAGATTCTCTTAAGAAGTGTGAGCCGGATCTCTTTTTTAATAGGAACTACATATTGATAACTAAAAAAAGTGACCAGTTGTTCCAAATTAAACAGGAGAGCTTCGATTTTCAAATCTTAGCCCCAGACTAAAAATATTCCCGAATTTGAATTAAATGTCCCGAATAATTCAGATATCCGAATTTTTGTGCACATCAAAAAGCTAGGAATTTAAAATCAATTGAAAATTATATGTTGTTAATCCTTTCTTTTAATAGGGGCTATTTCCTTATAAGTAAAATTTGAGCAACATTTAATTATATATTGTTTCAAATCCTGGTAATTTTCCGATCCCGGTAGAAAGAGTCAAAAACTCGGGACTATTTCGGGTAATCTAGGACGTCTTGTCATAATACTCAGATGCAAAATTAAAATTACATGTAGTAATAAATACCAGATAAAGGTTGCCTTTTCTTGTCATAAGCAACAATTATTATATGTCCTCAAGAGACCACTAAAGTTTTATTGAAATCATGCTATTGCGAGAACATTTCACTGAGAAATTTCTAAATGCGAAGGAGAATAATTCATTTTTGAGATAAATGTTCTGGAGAAAGTTCAATTTCTTATGTGTTGCTACAATGGTAAGAGTTCTTGAAATACATTACATTTAAAATTTTGTAAGTTTCGTTCAGTTTTAAACATCTTATGCTGAATTTCAAATGCCTAAAAGTGGCCTAAGAACTCGCATCAAAGGCAATAAAGTATCTTCACAGAAAAGTATCTTGCATAAGAGGTGTAATCTAAAATGTATTTCTAAGTTCAGAAAGCCCTCGAAGTAAATTGTTTCGAAAATTAAACTCCGTGACACTGTTGTAGGATATATGAGTAATTCATTAGGATTTGAATATTTCAAACATGCAAATCGTGTACTTATGAAAAGCGGCAAGAATTTCATGCCTTCTGAAGATTTTGATCTTTATACCCCAGAAAAATAACTTCGTTGTAATTTATCATGAAAATAAATCATCATTTTAAAACATCAAAGAGGAAAAAACTCTAGATATGCCAAATATCATTCGGCAGTAAATGAAATAAATATATGCAGCATGTGATCAGGATTGCGTTAGATTATATGCATTAGATTGCTGTCTAGATGGTGAATTTCTGCAGAAAATTTAGCGACTTGCCATTTCTTTCATTTCATTCAAATATGTATGGTTCTTAATTTTAAACCTCTTATAAGCTGCAGCTATAAATCGCAAATGGTAACAACTGAAAAAAATATTTATCTTAATATTTTGACTCATTCATTTGATTTTAAAACTTTTGAAAGTCAATAATATGCCCCGTTTGAACAAACTTGAAATAAATATTCTATTTAAAAAAATGAAAGGAAAATTGTGGAAATGACATTTGTTTTAAATGAGAGAAAAAAATAATAAAAAAAAGCATCGAGAATGGGTAAACTCCTGTTTTCAGAAGATTTTGATTGTATAGATCGATGATATGAGATGTAACTGATTACTCTACTGTTTAGCATGATCATTTGAGCACGTTGCGTATGTATAAGTTTCATTAATAGTGAAATCCATCTCTAAAAGTGAAATTTCCTCATAATTCCACACGGAGTGTTGAAATTCATGCGTAAGAAGTATCAAAGAAAAGATTGATTTCACATTTAACATAATAAGTGCTACTATTAAAACAATCAATTTTGAAATTTTAAAAGATGTTATTTAAAGTGGATAGCAATTGTTTTAACTCAGCAAAATCTAAGAATCATTGGATATAATCTACAGCTATTTTCATTGGGCTTAATATACAGAAGCTCAATGGTTCATTTTTATACTTAATTGATCAAAATCATGTGATATTGTCATTCTTACTAGAAATAAGGCTGATATATTTTATTATGATCTTTTTTGAATATTTGAAAAACATTCCAAGTTTAAAAATATTAGTTTAAATTTTTTAAATTTGAATTATTTGAAATAATAAATTTCAAAATTAAAATCCACTCTTAAAAATAATACACTTCATTTTAATACTCAAACGCCTTTTGAAGGGAGGGGTAATGATTTTATCGAAAACAACCAATGTTTACTCCAACATAAGAAACCCCAATATTTTCATTCAGTTTCAATTATCAATTTGCTATTTTTAGTGAATATTATTTAGTTTAACAATTCTGAATAACGTTTAAGAAGTATGAAATTTCCTACGCTTGTGTTTGCCGGTTTTGAGACTTTAATTATTTGTAAGAAACTATCTCATGTAAACAAAGTCATTAATTTTTTTTATTCCTTTATATTCGGAGGTCATTTTTAATACTCAAACGCCTTTTGAATGAAGGTAATGATTTTATCGAAAACAGACAATATTTACTCCAACATAAAACCTCCAATATTTTCATTAAGCTTCAATCATTAATTTGCTATTTTTAGTGAATATTGTTTAGTTCAAGATTTGTGTATAATGTTTAAGTAGGATGAAGTTTCTTACGCTTGTGTTTGCCGGTTTTGACACTTAAATTAGTTATAAGAAACTATTCTATCTAACCAAAGTCATTTACTTTTTTCATCCTTTCATATTGGAAGATATGTATTATTTCCGTCAAAATATAGATTCACGATACAAAGAATCCGAATCAGAGTTATTTTCTAAAAAATCATATTCCTTTTCATTTCGAAATTTATAAATCGACAATATATATGATTTTTGAACATGCGTATCTAAGTCGATGCTTATTTGTCTTTCGTCTTCCGACTTTCATAGAAATGGGAGGATTTTATGCTTATTAGATGTACATACATTACATTTTAAGTCTAGATTTGCCTAGAAGTGCCTGCAGAAAAGTATAAAGAGGATGAAACATTTGAATTTTTTGTGCCATTTATGCAGGAATTATCTGCTAATCGCATTCCAATTTTTCGTTTAGTTAATTGAGTTTTCATTTATATTTCGATTGCTTGTAATGACTAGAAAGCAAGGGAAGAAGAAACTTTTATTTTGCATTATGACTTTTCTTTATATGTTGAAATTTTCTGCAGAACAGTTTTGAACCATGCAGATATCCATACTATTTATTTCTTTCAACTTCTTTTGCATGTTAAAACTATCTCTTGTGCGACCATAGGATGCATCTGTGTAGCCGCACCAAAAAGCCATCAATCCCAAACACAACAGGTGCAACAAGAGAACAACAAAGAACAAAATGATTTCTCGCAAAACCCGTGATCTTGCCGATAGATGGCAGCCTCCGCAATCCCTGTTCCTCACGCTTCATCCAATAGGCATGCGAAGCCCGTCACTGATCCGGCACATGAGTAAGTTCACGGATATTGCCGGATAGAATACAAGACCCGAGAAAAGGAGCGAGAAAAATTCGCTATCGAATATTACAATCCGGTTGACTGAAATAAAAAATCTGGGTGGAAAAATTCACAAAGAATTCTTCTTTTGGATTTTTTGTGGGAATTTTTGTGATGTGATTTCTGTGCCTGAAGCTGAGAGAAGAGGCTGAAGAATTTTTAGAAGGAGGATGAGCTAGGATCGGGAGGAAAGGAACAACAGGTATGTTATGACTTGTTGCTCGTTGTGGTGCTTTGGCGAAGTTTTCCTGTCGTCGCTCCTAGGTTTCGCGGCAGGTGGGTCCAGTTTTCCCCTGTCCTGGATTACTTGGATGTGACCCGGGAATGTTTGCTGAATGAAATCGGTTATCATTTGACAGAGAGCATTTATTAAATTGTTTTTGGAGTAATTTCAAAACGATGATCTCTGCAAACGATTTATTTCGAAAGAGTTTTTGAAGAATGATGTTCAAACTTTAGCTTACTAAATTAATTTACGTTGACAAAAAAAATAGCTTGGTTGCCTGACTGGAATTAGTTACAGTTAGAAAGCAAAAATTATTTGTTCCATTGCTTTAGAGTAAGTATCGTAAAGATATGTCTAATCGTTATTGTTCCTTATTAAAGGAATTTTAAGTGCCTGAAAAAATTTTCTTTCTTTACTGATTGGAATTTACAGTTTATAAAGCAAACAAATATATGTTACAATGGTTTTGATAAATTATAGAAAAAATATGCGCAGTCGCTATGTTAATGTGATAGTTTTTTCAAAGATTAATTAGCGTCTTAAACAATATGGATGAATTTCTAATGCCAGCATTAAAGCAAAGAAATTTTTAAAAACATATTATTAGTAGAAATTTATAATATTAAAAGTATTAAAAGCATATACAAACGTTTCACTAGCAAATGAACTATAACAGCATATTTAAGAAAAGTGGCGATTTTTGTTGTAGATGTTAGAGGGAAAGCAGATTTGCACTGGATTGTGGAATAATGCAAACACCATTTCTTCGAGATACATAACACATAAAAGAATTAAATATATATATGGAAGCTTTTAAATTATTTTAGGATTTCTGTTAAATATTGCATATAAAAAGATTTAAAAAAATTATATATTTACATCAATTGAAAGCGACAAATTATCCTACTTATAGATCGAAATTTATAAGAAAACAGAATGTATTATTATACCATGGAATTAATTTTGTTCTAATTTTTCCTGTATAAATAATGAAGTGAATGTATGGTTAATTACTTGGATAAAAGGCTGTATTGCGTTGATTCACAAATTTATTCTCAAATTTTTATCATCATAAAATTTGCAGGGTATCTCATATGAAGCTCTGGCTATGAACATTCCTCTGCTTTCAGATGTGGGTTCTGTTTTGTAAATATCTGAATCATGAAAAGTAGGGCTTAAGAAAAATTATTTCCTTATATTATTTTTAAAATATTCTATTCAGATATTTATAAGATTCAGATTTAAAAAAGACCTAAATGCGTCATACACTTTTAAATAAATTGATTTAAAAATAATTAAGTTAACTTTATTTTCAGTATAAAAATATTTATGCCTTAATTTTTTATTGTGTTAGGTATTTTTAAGCTGCAGCCGATACTTATATTTATGATAATTATAAGCTTTGAGTAGTTAAACATATACCGAAAAATTTATTTCTATATTCTCTTGTAAAATGTTAAAATACATGATAAATTGAAGCTAATTACAATTTAAAAATATATGCGTATTTTTCAGACTAGAAATAAGTATTTTAATATAAAAATCATTGAGAGTATCATTAGTACGACGTAGGAAATTATAGATGACAGAAACTAATCATTAAAAATGCTTAATACTATATAAATCCATATTTTGAAAGGTTTACTGAAAAACAATTCAATATTAAATAGATTATTAGATGTATTTAATATTAGATGTACTATAATTATTATCAAAATATATAATAAACAACAAAATAAATAACGATTTTATTTTAATACTACCGATGAATTATTCAAACAAGGAACATACTAATGAAAATAAATATAGTGGGAAAAACTAAGCGAAATAAAGGTAAATTATCAGAAGTTGTTATTTAAATTGAATAATTTAAAAATAAGTTAATAATCATGTTCAAGAAGACATATGAAATTATTTGAACTTAAGAAGGATAGATATTTTAGATATTTTTTAGATATTTTTAGATATTTTTTTAAAAATCTCTCGCAATACCATATTTTTAAATTCCATTATATAAAAAATAACAGAAATATATTATAAATTACTGTTTCAGAAGGGACACCGTATTGTCTAGAATATTTTTTCCAGAAAAGCTAATTTGAAAATTATCAATGTTTTTCTAATTTTTTACTACTAGCATAAAAAAATTTTTAAAGAACAATGAATATTTGATCTAGAATATAAAATGAACAGTTTTTTCTAAATATGCAAGAAAATTTTTCGAAATTAAGTTTTTGATTTTTTACATCGAAAAATTTAAAAAATTAAACCGGGAGGAATGCTATTGCTTGTTTTTATAAGAATTTATGTATTGTGAAAGATTTTGTATAATACTCTAGGTTCCACAAGTTTTTAACTGTCTTGATCATAAAATATATTTATTGTAAATGGAGAAAACGATACTGACGTCATATGCGTAGTTCTTTTCTCATTCGATGTTATTAAAATACAATTTCACTTTTTGTTTTCCCGTCGATCTTTAAATCACTCTAAACCCTTTGGGTGAGTGGATCGACATAGGTTTAAAAAAACCACTTAAAACAATATGAATAAAAACACGCTGTTTATTTAGCAAAATATGCAATGCTAACTTAGAACGCGATGAAATGTTTTGATTTACAGAGGGGAATCAAATTCAATAAATTATGCCAAAGTACCGAAAGAAGATAACCAGTTATTTTTAGCGCATAAAAAAATCACCCAACATAAATTTGTGAACGATTGTTCCAAAGACAGCGCTAAAAATATTCTCACGAATGAGTTTGAATGAGACCCAAGCACCTGAGTGAGTGTAAGAAAAATAAATTGTTAAGGTGGCTACAATAAGATTCCTCATAAAAATTTGAAAGGAAAATATCACAGGAGTTATTCATATTAAACAAGAAAATTTTGCACGCAGGAAATCATGAATATTTATGAGGAGCGTGAATTTGAAAATGTTTTCAGATTCAAAACGGAGCAATTCTTTTATTTTTCAAATGCTATAGCTGCAGAACTATTTTTATTTCAGCGATTAAACTCATTTAAAATAGATGCGTCATCTGGTTAAATACACATTGAGCTTTATTGTTTATTAATTGAAAAATAATGTAATCGATATAGGTGAAATTAATGTAAAGAAATGACGTATTATAATGGATATGAAGTGCATGCAAATTTAAAAGCAATCAAATTATCATTTAAGTCCCATTGTTTCTAGTTGATTTAATTATTTAAAGATCTGTATTTCAGAAATCAGGTCCTTTCCTTGAATAATTGTAAAATATAAAATTATTTTTTTTACTGATGAGAAATGACGCATAATGATGGATACTAAGAATATGTAATTTTAAAAACAATCAAATTATTTTTCAAGATCCCTTGTCGATAGTTGATTTAATTATTCAAAGATTTGGATTGAAGAAACAGTATCTTTTGTTTGAATGAGTATAAAATATAAAATTAATCTTTTACTGGTGTATAGGAATAAGCATTAATTAATTATAAATTTGCTGTGCAATATTTTAATGTCAAAGTTTTGCATTTAAGAATGCTTTATTGAACTAAATAAGCTGTTTTTTGCTTTTAAAATAATTGAAAATGTAAATGAAATACAGATATTTATGAAGAAAAGTCCATTCCCTATTTAAAATTGTGTATTTTTTGAAACCGATAAATCCAAAATATTGTGCATACTTTATGCATGTATTCTTAGAAATATGCAATCAAAATGAATAAATTTTATTTTGCCTTTTATTGCAAAAACGGTCGATGTATCTAGAAATTGTATTTTATTTTTCTCCAACACATATTTTTCGATGTTCTATTATTTTCAAATCATTTGATTAGTAAAATTCTCTGCTAGATTTCAACCAGTATACTAGCGTATTGTTTTATAAATTGAATAGCTTTTCTCTTATTTAGTAAAACAGCAGTTGAAATAGTTTAATTAATAGTTAACTTATTTTATTATTAAATGTACACATGAACTCTAAGTCACCAATTAATCAAATGATAAAACTCAGTTGTCACTTGAATGATTTTAAGCGCATAATGAAATGAAAAAAAAAAACATTTCCCTAATTTTTATGCAAATTGTTTTTAAGTTTAGTTGACTTCAAATGCATTGCTATACCTTTTTAAAAGAAACTGATAAATCGGAATTTATCCTTTTTACGAATTTGTAATGGATAGAGACATAAAAAATGGAAGACACCAATTTTCACGTTTATTTTAGTTAGCGTGCTTTATATACAAGAAAAAGAACTTTCACCTTACGAACAACTCTCATATGATAGGAATATTAGAAGATTTTTTCTTTTGTTTTATGGAACACTTTTAAATTCAGAGAAATTAATGCGAAAAAGTATTAAATACTGCTTCGTAATAATAGATAGAAAAAAGTAACGTAAATGCCATCATCATTGAATATTCCAATAAAATTATTCAAATAAAAATACTATGGGATTTAAACTTTCTTTAAATTATGTGCGATGAAAGAACTTTCTAAATGCTTTGTATATTTATGCATATATATAGCAAAAATATCTTGTCAGCATTCCTAGAATATTTTATGAAGCAAATTTTAAAAAATTAAGTTCTTGTATTTTTTATCTGTCTTCATGCGCATGTTATTTTAATATATAATTTTTGAGACTAAGTTTAATACATCAACAATTTGATTTGATGTGAAATTTATCGAGTAAAAATTTGGCTTTCATGACGGCTTTCTTTCTCCACTTTTTATCGAAAAATTTACGATTGCGGTTTCTATTTATTTTGATCTATATTCATATTTTTATGATGCGCTTTCATATAATTATATAAATATATCAATAAAAATACAAGACTCTGGACACGATTTTCTTTTCATCAAATGTATGATGTTTTAGCGTGCTTAGTCAATAGGGAATACAAATACAAAAGAATCTATTAGTTTTATGTTATTATAATACTGAATGTTACGTATATTCAGAGTTTTAAGGAAAATAATTTTCGATTCAAGAGTTTTAAACAGCCATTAATTAATGGGAGTGATCCAATGGCATATTTAAGTAACTTGATCACTTGTATGGATTTGCATTGTAAGAAATAAGTAAATGATACTTTATATGAAAATTCATGCGATTTCTAGTTCATTGTAATATTCTTAATCTACATTAAAGAAACTGTTGGTATTTATTTATAATATCGTTTTAGTGCTGAGAATGATTCTAATGTACTGTATTTATTTCAGTATTTTTATTCTTATATTATTTCAGTATTTTAAGCTTTTGTATTATTAAAAAAAGTATAAATTTTTTTATTGCTGGAATTGAAGAATGAACATCGCTAGCAAATTATAGTTGCATATGTTAAGTTGTATACTTAATATACGAATGACATACGAACTCAGAGAGAGCAAACTTTTATGCATTTCAGTAATAGTACAAATTTTTAATATCAATAATAAGATATAGATATTAACTTCCATTGTTTATTTGATTATTATTAAATTGTTTTCCTTCAATATAAAATTTCTTCGAATCTCAATGAAGAAGAGTATTACACTATGTTACATTTTATAACATGGAATTCTCTTCCTAGAAATCAATCTCTTGGAAAGGAAATCATAATGATGCAGATGTATATTCATGATATATTTGCGTAAGCAAATGTGGGTGTTCAAAGCATTAATATTAACCCATTGTGCTGAAATGGCAAGCAAAACTCGTGCATAGAATTTTTGATGTTTAAAGACGTATTTCAGTTAAAGTAACAATTTATTTAAAAGACAAAAATATCTCTTGGACACATTTAAGTATCTCAGTTCTCCATTCCATTTTTATATGGATGGAACTAGCGATAAATGTCCAAAATAAATTGTTGTATCTAATTAGGAGTTTATATAAATTGCAGTTCAAGGGGTTAATATTAAAATTGCTCGTTAGTATCTAGTATGTTTCTATAATATTCTCAATGATATATACTTCCATTTTGAACACATCGATTTTCTTTAAATTATTATTATAGCGAAATATCTATCGTGTAATATAAAATATAGATGCGACAATGAAATTAAGAATTTTCAGAACAACCAAAGGTTTTTCTGTTCGAACTAACAGTTTTAATTGCTTAAGTTATTAATAACTTGCTTTCTTCATATAGAATCATAAACCATAAAAAAACAACTCTTTACTACTACTTATCTTATAATTAAAATCTGATAATATATGTCCCATTATGACACTACAATACTTTACTACTTGATCGTATGGATCGTGTTCTAGTCTTTTTAACCGATTTGTTTAGATATCAATCTATATATATATAAAAGAGAAAGTTACTCACTGACTCGTCATCGAATCTTCCAAACCACTCGGACTAGAAACTTGAAATCTGGCTTGGATAGTAGGAGCTAACTAAGAATGGAGTTTTCGAAATTTTAATTAGAGAATTAATTAATTCAAATTACCTTAAATTTTAACGCTTTTCACAATGACTTCGGATCATATCATTTCACAAAATCTATTTTAATATCGTCATAAAGTTAAAAAAAATTAGCTTTTCAATGATATCAATTTCAATTTCATGCTACATTTTGTTTGATGTTAATTAATATTTGAAAATGTTCTCAAACACACAATTTCTGACAATGCTTTCATTGTTCTTAAGTACACGAAATTCTTCTTTTATCACTGTTCTTTTACGAGTACTTTCTAATTCTTTTGGATTTAATTTATATCTATGTACTGATTAACTGGAATAATTTCCGTTTTTTTTTCTTTCGCAAATTCTGGTTCTCAAAATCCTCTTGGCCTGGACAATAAAGTCGATATTTTAACTTAATCTACTAAGTTAAATAAATCTATAATTGTGGATGAATAAATTGTCGTAATTAATGAATTATAGATCCCTTGACGAATACAGTTAATTCTAATATATTACATTGAATAATTTTTTTCATTAAAACTATTAAGTATTTTTATCCTGACCAATAAGGTACAATATGACCAACAGTGTATTACTACGCGGAAGAAGTCGCAGGCATCAGGTAGTACTTAATATGCCTACTATAAAAAGACAATAAATTGTATATACAAATTAAATATACATGAGTCAGAAATAAAGTTAAAAATGTAACGAAGGAATTTCTGGTAAGAAAGGAAGCCTTTTAGAGATAAATAAGCTTCTCGGAAGATAATAACTGCACTTCATCATAAAATATATTGCATTTCATAAAGGTTATTCACACAGTAACAATTAGTTACGCACCTACTGTTTTATGGCGCTCAGCTATAATTGGAATATTTGATCATATCCGTAAATGATGACTAATAATAGAAACAAAAATGTTTGTATGGGAATTTGTTACGTTTATTTATTTTAATCAGTAAATATGGTACATTTCTTCGTTTCTGTTGTAGAATTTTAAAAAAATGTCTCCATTATCTTATTTTGAGCATCACTTCGATTTAAACTTTGTTATAAATTTTGTTTTAATATATATCCTTGCAAATTATCTCATAGAAAATTTCTTCGAATGCAAATATTTTCCCTCTTCCTTTCCTTAAAGAAATATTTACAAAAGTTTAGACTGTGGCTATCTTTAGCAGAACGTACAAAACGAATTGACTTCTGTAAAGCTTAATTGAGCGAGCGAAGTGAGGTCTCTGTTTGAACTCGACCGTTCGGCGTTCCGTCTGTTTGCAAGTTTGTTTGTCACGCAGTCGTTAACAAATGCGTTGTTCGATTTTCTTCAGATTTGGTATGAATTTTCCTTGAAGAGACTAAACATGGCGCATATATAAGAATTTTTATTTTTTGATTCCTATCAAGATGGCGGCCGTATTAATGGTTTCAATGTGTTGGCGAATCAATGACTTGTTTGTTACAGTTAAAACGTTTCAATCGATTTGTTGATGACGAGACAAATATATCCTTCATTTTGTTTTCATTTGGCAAGATTATCATGCTCTGCTTTCCATCTTAATTTGTTTTCACTGACTTCATCATTTAGTTAATTTAAGACATTTTACAAAAGTCCATTCATTGTTATTTATACGGTATATTATAGTAAAGTAAGGCTGTATCGAAACAAATGCATCTTCAATAAAAAATGATCAAATTTCAACGATGAGGCTTCCTTACAGGGACAGTCAGTTGCAGGGCGAAGAGCTTCCTGGAGCGATGAAGCTAATATTCAAGCCAAAAATTCCTTCTAAGCAAATGTAATGTGAAATTATAAGCAAATGTAATGTGAAATTCTAAGGAAATGTAATGAAATAGTTATAGCAGTTGATTACAAACGTAGTTGATAAATAATTTTCATTACCATGTGTGAAAAGAAAGTTTCTCTAAGAAAATAATATAATTTTCACATTTCGAAAATAGCCATTTTCCCGGATAAAAAAAGTATATTTTATTTTTGATCTTAGGGAAAAGCCATGATTTTGAGCCGAAGGTATCCAATTGTCAGATGAATTCCGAAATATATAAAGAAGTGGAGTGAGGCTAAAATAATTGTCCGGAACATCAATGCTTTTGGCGGAACATATCAGATGACTAACACCACAGCATACCCCCGAACTCGGAACCTAAACGGCTCCTTGTCGGTTGGATGGGTGTGTGTGTGAAACTTTACTGAAAAACAAAACCCCCAAAAAATTACATCAAGAGATATCAAAAACACACAACAATGGAACATAACTATACATAAACAGAGAAGATTATAATGATACATAGAGTGTTACAATCTGAATATAATATAAAATATATAAAACTGTCCAAAAACGCCAAATTCTAATTAATACCTTATGCCAATTGATCTAAATAATAGAAGCTATTTGAAGATTTTGTGAAGTGACGAACTTTGAACATCAAACTTAAATTAGTGCGCTAAGTTCAGTTAAATTCTGTTTAATCCTGATGATTGATACCCTGAAAGACTATCGAGACAGCATTGCATTCTGAATTCATTCAATGCATTCTAAAAATATAATCCAACCATAAACAATGCAAGATTTTGATGATTCATTTAGAGTATGCCAGATAATTTTTATGTACGGGATTAGGACACATTTCATCTTTCGTCCTGAATAATTTAAAAAAAATATCGGCATTAACTTTTGAAAACTAACATATTTTTTCTATTAATATCCTCGCAAAATCTTGCTGAATTATCTTTTGGAAAAATTACTTCGAATACATATATTTTCATCAAATATGAATATATTTATCATGTGAAAGCTACAGGTTGTATTGCTTGTAAAGTGAAAATCATTTGTTTCTTTAAAACTATTAAATCCAATTCATATACTATTTTACAAAGAACTAACTGTACAAGTGACTGCATAAATTCGAATGCATCAAAAAAGAGAACAGTATATTAAATGTACAAAACAAGTTTAATTTAGAGTTCCTAATCATTTTTTGAAATATATTTTACTGTGTATTTATTAGACTTTTACCTAGTTAACGATATTTTAATTCAGGAATTTTACTTTATATAATACTTAATTACTTACAAAAATGTCGAATGGATATTTTTGGATATAAGAGATGCAGCATTTATTTGCATATATTATTCCAATATGTTGTTTCTGTTAAAATGTTATCTATGTTGATTAACAGTTTATAAGTCCACAGCCCAGGTAGCACAGCATGTTGCACGATATTGTACAATATTGTTCTATATTATATGATATTGTACAATATTATGCAATATTGTGAATATTGTTCAATATCATACAATATTGCACGATATTTTTGTGCTACTGGGAAGTAATACCATTTGCTACATTTTTTATAATCTAATATTACCAGCAAATAAAGAAAACTTATTATTATTATTCAGATTGCAGAGTCAGTTTATTTTCGTGATAATTGCTTTTGACATGCAGTCGGAATTCAGAAAAATACTTACAAATTTTATAAAATTAATAATAAACAACTAACCTTTTCAATCATAATTTGCCTTTAAATTCAAAAGAAATCGAATCAATAAAACTGATTCCACTATGATTCTGTGGTTCTTTTCTACACATGAGTGTTGCAAAAATGGGAAAAATAAAGATAAATGATTTTTCAATAAGCCATGCGTGAGTCCCATCTGCTATAAAGTCTTTTGTCTGATGGTTTCGAGAAAAAGCTTTTCCACTAATACTTTTACCCCTCCTCTCAAAACTTTTTAATGACACTAGTATGAGAGCTTCTGTCCCTTGTGTAACACTTTTTTTTCGGAATACTTCAAGAAATCCAATTTCAATCCCTGTGAAGGATAAAGTTACTCATGCTGCCGATTTAACTTAAAAGAATGTATTGAAACTTTAACTTTTAGTGCATTATGCGACAATTTCTAACAAAGTTTTAGGATTTTAAAGCGAATTTCACCGATTATTTAAGCTTTATTGCTTCCAGATTTTGGCTATTCTCTTTCAGTTGTACCATTCAGTGAGTCTCTTTCTCACAATTTCCTACGAAAAAAATTTAACGAGGTATATCATTAAATTGAAATAAATTTTTTGAGAGAGGTATTAGGCGACAAAAAATGAGGATTAATGTTGTACTTGTACTCCCTGGTAATTCGAAAGAAGTATTTGATTTAGTTTAATGCATTTTCTGGAGGCTCTAAAGTGAATTCAAGAAGCTAAACATGTGATCATGAGTTCCACATTTTCGTGGAGTCATTACTGTCTTTTTTGTTTCGTTCATGATGGCAGATGTTAGTTCTGAAGAAGAATGCTTTGTTCTCTCACGCGATTTTCTCAGCAAAAGACCGTTTAATCTTGTTGAAATTCTCATCGCTTTGTTTGGCTGATGTTTGGTTGCATTTTCTTCATTTTATCGTTAACTATGGTTATTATTTCTGATGTTTTATTCTACGATGTTGATTCTGAACCTTTTATAAAATTTCATCATAAAATTTTTTAAAAAGTATTTTAATAATAAGTAAAGGTTTATTAGAAAAGAAATATATTAAAAAATTCCGATTGTTGAATTTCTAAGTATATAATAGAATGGAGTGCAGAATATATAATACATTTTACCATCAGAACTTGTATTCATATTTAATTATTCTAAGTGAAAATAAAAATATTTTTTAAGTATTTTCCTACTTAATCGTATATTGTGTTTATATACAATAGTATGGTATAAATGGATGTACAGAATGCAGAAAAAATAATTGAAATCTGGATTTCGAATTTTATGTTAGTTACAAAATGTTAATGAAAAAAAAACATTAAATGCTTAAGCAAAGTTTTTTTGCAGGAAACATTTCCTCTGTAAAATAAAAGAATAAATGTAGCAAAATAATATTTTTAATAATCAGTAATCAAAAAGTTATCAAATTAATTTTAAAAAAGACGAAACTGTCACTAATGCAATTATGTCTTACAAAACATCTCAATTTTTAAAAAGTGTAATTCCTAAATGGTCATTAAATAGCGAAAGAATATGGAAAATATTATTCAAACAGTAAAAACAAAATCATTAATTTGAAAATCAAAACTTATATTTCAGTAATTTAGTTTCTTTCTTTTTTTGGGACTTGAAAAGAAAGTGGGTTATTAATACAATAAGAAAGTTTCTTTCCCAATTTTCGAGTTTTGTAATACTCCTGACAACAATAAATTAACGTATTTTGAAATTCGTGCTGCCTGAAGACAAATACTAATAAAATATAGTGTATAAAATCTTTATTGCTTTTTTTAAAATGTATAAAATTTTGGTTTACATTTCTTATTTTCTTCTTTTCAATTTTAAATTTTGAAATGCAATCGTAAATTTATTGTATTAGATATTATGTTTTTAAGTATGCTTTATTATAATTCTGTATTAGAACTTTTTTACTTTTAATATTATTTATACGTGATTAATTAGTTTTAAGTTAAAAGCAATAATACTTCAATTACCATTTTTTTATCTATTCAGGTGTAGCATTTTTTTATCTATGCATATGTAGCATATTTGATCCTTTGAATGATCACTAAATATTATAGTGATGATTTTTACCCATAGAACGCAACCACAAACTTATATTAAAGATTCTCATCGTGATAAAAATTATAAGCAGTTATAGCGATGATTCTTATCCATACATATTTTTTATAAGATGGCAGAAATAAAATAGAAAAACAAAATTCAAACGTATATTTACATAAAGTACAATTGAAATTTCTGTTTCTGCCGTATGAGGATAGGTACTTATTTAATTTATAGGCGTCCAACCGTATTTTTCAATTTTATGCGCGGACCTGAAAATGTTGAACTTGAAACGGTGGGAAGAGGAATTTCAAAATAACATACTGTATCTATTTTGAAAGGAAATCAACTGTCAATAATATTAATATGTGATTTAAAAATAATAATGCATATAAATAATAATAAATATAATAATGTACAGGGTGGCCATAAATTATTGGACCCTTTTTCAAAAATTATTAAAATAACTAATAATGCTAAAACTGCGTTTTTTAAATGAAATAGTAAATATAAAAGGTTTTTTTAGATAGGTGGCGTACATTAACGTGTTATAAATTTGCCACAGCGAGAAATTTCCATACACAATGGCTACCTATCAGCAGAAGCCGATACGCATTTTCTGGTTTACTTTTTCAGTTTTTCTTGAATATCTCGAAAACTATTCATTTTTTAAAATTACAATTGATTTAACAAATCAAAGAGCATAAAGTTCCCTACTAATACATGCTTTTATTTTTCTTCCAGCTTAAATAATTTCCTAGATAATGTCTGTCAAAAAGGAGAGATGTCCAATAATTTAAAACCATCTAGACCACCGTAACGACGTGTTACCTATTTGAAAAAAAGTTTTCAAATGCGTTCTCATTTTTAAAAAACCTTAGTTGTAACTTTATTAGTTTGTTTTATTAATTTTTGCGATGGGTCCACTAATTTAGGTCCACCCTGTTCATCAAACCCCAACAAACAGGGGATGGGGAATAAAAGGTGCGCACATACATACATGCGTCAAACCCTTGTAGCCTTCGATACAATCTATACATTTCAATTAGAAATCAATACACTCAATTATAAACTTTAGGTATGATAATATCTTGGTTAGCCTGTTGTATATGGAAGGATTGATTTTAAAAGTTTCTTAAATTTTAAAATTGCATTTTTATTAAATATTAAATTTCTCAATCATTCCTTTTTAAGATTATCTGTATTTTATTAAGATGAAAATTTTACATCTGGACGTAGTTAAAATAATTTATACGTTTAGCGTCTAATTGGTTCTGTGGCAGCGTCAAAGCGTATTATAAAAAGGTTTAAAATACACCGCATATGAACAATTGGAAATGAAAATTAAACTGTAGCGTTTCATCTAATGAATTTTACGTTTATGCAAATATAAGATAAACTAGTAAAATATCATCTACATTTTAGGAAACTTTTAGACTATAATGTAAACAATTTCTCAAATATTTAGATGTCAAATCGATGAAATGTTTCAGATGAATTCCAACAGAGTGTCCATTTTCGTTATGCTGTTTAGCAGAAAACGAAATATCCTCTAAAATGAATCGATTGAAAATGACGATACTAAACAAAATAAGGTATTAAGCCGCACGGAATCTAAAAGAATTGTGTTATTGAAATTTGCCACAGATAAACACAAAAATTCTAATATAGTTCATCAGATTCAAACAGAAAAGTAAAAATTGATAATCTAGCACAATAATGATTATTAAGATACTAATAATTTATTTTGGAAAAATTTAAATCGAACGTTTCCTTTATAATGGCCTGTAATGCTGATATTACATGCAACTACAAACAAAAACAGTAACAAAAAAAGAAAACACCAAGAAAGTCTTTCTGGTGATTCCATGGACTCTTCTACTGATAAGAGACTCTTCTAGCGATACTATGGATACTTCTGGTATTATTTAAGTTCCCTTGTTTTAGTTATTTATATTATTTAATTTTTTTTCTTTTTCTTTAGGTTGCTAAATTGCTTTTTAATTTTTTTTGGTATGCTTCCACTTCATCTCCATCTAAGCCGATTACAAAGAATCATTGTGACTCTAGATAAACGGGGACATTAAGTGGTGTTATATTTCCGGTAACCTTCCGATTTAAGCAATCGCCAAATCTGTTTGGCAACTGTATCAAGCGCCAAGTCCAAATCAGTTCTTTCTTTAGTAAACAAAACTTTGAATTCCGTGTTCTTTGAGTTTGTGTAATCCTTTCTTTTTATATAGGTTAAAAAAGCTCTAAAAGCATTAAAATTCGAAATGGAACTATTGTAATTAGCTAAATCATTTGGTTTAAAATTTGACCGCCAGTGATTATCCAAATCAACCGCCAAACAAATCTTGGATGTCGATAAAAAGAGCGATAAAGAATAATTTTGGCAACCTTTCCACTAAATTAGGATGTTATTTTAAGTAAACATTGAGCGCTACAACAGTAGAAATATTAAATTTAATATTTTCAAATTATTCTTAAGGCATAACATTAAAAAGCTCCACTTTAAACATCAATTAATATCCTCAAACAGAGTGTTGAAAGTTTGAAGATTCCCATTGACTGAATTTTATCAGCAGAAGCGGAAGTTGCACGCAGAAGTCCTAAATGTAAACTAACTATAAAACTCGTCCATATATGTAACTAAAATTGATGACAAAATTCGGGAAGAATTTAGAAAACCTCACTGGATGTATGGTTAAATCATGGCTTCGGGATAGAAGGTTTCCAGTTTCGAGACAGAGTTTCGATGGGTACCTAAACGTTGTGCATTTAAAGTTCATTGTGTCGTCTGCCATGGATGTTTGGAGAAGGGCCCACTCAGGTGTTGTTCTCATCATATAATTGCTATTCGAAATTACAATGTGGTCTGAAAATAGAAATATTGTTACTTCAAAATAGGATATTATTATGGCTAAACAAACGTGGAAATGGATTCATTTTAACTTAGATGGAAACGATGTAAAGGAAAAAAATGTCGTCTTTTCTCAAGAATATTTAATAAACAATTTTACTACAATAAATGAAATGGTATTATTTGATGGTCCTACAATGGCGATCCAATTATCTATGAGTTGATGTAGAAAAATGATTAATGTATGTTCTATTTCAAATTGCAGTAAATGTTGAAGAAAATGACATCTCTCTTGAGGTTTGGTTAAATATTTCCTTTTATTCACAGATGGAATTCTTTTTCCCTTGACAACGTAGCATAAGTTAATTTGGGTGGACTCCTTTATAAGATTTTAATAGTTTTATTTGAGAAGATAATTACATACGTACTCTAGAAAGTGGATGATTAAAGAAACTTACGAAGAAGATTAGGAAAATTACTATCTTCGGAACATTTCTTTCCAATTAAGTAGTCAAACTTCATAAAATGTATCCTGCAGCTTTGAAACCACCAGAATAGAAATTTTTAATTATTCAGAGGAAATATTTTATTTGTCGAGACATTTTCAACCAATGAAATTGGGAGGCAGTTTGATACGTGAATGAACTGTCTTCAAAAATCCATTTTTAAACTGTCGCCATGTCAAATGGACAATTGCATAATATCATTTGAAATTTTGACAAAAATAAGAAAACATCATGCTAAGAATTAAAATATTATATTTAAGGATTAAATATTTAAATTGAAGGTTTTTTGTAATCTGAGATTTAGAATTTGGTCGTATTGCTTCGACAGAAGGTTTATTTCTTAGGTCTGTCAACTGGTTTAAAAGGAGATTTAACTATGCTTTACCGCAATATATTAATATTTCCTTTATTGAAATTGTTAAAACTAGTGGTGGGAGGTGTCGAAATTTTAATAACTTGCTTTATGGTTCAACAATAGGGTTTGTCTCAAAAATTCAGCAGGAATAAATTTAATTCCTGCTTAATATTTTTTAAATTATATCTTTACGAAAATTTAGCTGACCATGGTTATGATAAGGGTTTATTCTTATTGAATAACGCATATTCAAAGAAGAGCTTTTAGGTTTTATTATCGGAAACAGAGCAAAAGATATTTTATATAGGGGAGATATACAGTGATAATAAAGATAATCGAATACAAAAAAAGAAAAAATACTGAAGAAACAGAAGAAATAAACAATAGAGATAACAATACACCTTTTGCGCGCCATCGCAGCAGCATCCAGTGATTGCATCAACAATATTGTCCATAATTAACTAACAAATTATTATAGAATCAAACAACAAAAAAATCATGCTTTAATAATTAAAATAATTAAAACACATAAAAGAAAATAATAAGAATGAAAGAAATGGAGGAGAACTCGAATGGCGAACGGTTTCAAAGGCCACTCGCCATCGGAGTTCTAATATGGATAAATTTTCTGTCAAGGGAATGACTACATAGTCAAAAATTATACCCTCTCTGGCCTGAATTTATCCATTAACTGAAATAAAGGAAATAATCTCTTTAGAAAAAGAAAAACTTAATAAAGTCTTTTATAACAAATCCAATAGAGAGAATAGAGAAAGTAAACATTTACCCTCTGCAAATATAGAAGTAAGAATGACGCTATCGAGAAACATACCAGAACAAAGGAAGTATAGGTCTAGAGGCTAGCATACCTAGCTCCATCTATGTAGAAAAATTCGAACCAAATTAACAGAAGAATAAAAGCTCTTCAAACCTTTTTAAATAAGTTATTGACTTTAAAGAAATTATTTGGGTAACCGTTATCTTTTAAATTATTCTCTAAATTATCTAAAGCTTTAACAAAAGTTGAATGGTTATTACAAATATTTTTTATTCTATTAATTTGAGAATAAATGGAATTGTTAATAATTTTAAAGTGAAGATTAGTTTGAAAGTCACAAAGTGGAATGGCCTTAAAATCAAATTCTTTTCTTTTATCATAAATGCCAATAGAGACACCTGAATTCAAAATTTCAATTTCCAGATCCAAAAAATTGCGTTTGTTGAATCCATCATTAGTTTTGCTTAATTTAAGCTCTTCTGGATAGCAATTATATATGGAGTTAAAATTGTTATAATTAAACGCTAAAAGGTCATCAATGTAACGATAACCAAAAATAAGTTCATTTTTAATTAATTCTCTCTCGAATGAGTGAAGAAATACATTAGCCAATGCACTAGAAAAACAACAACCCATAGGAAATCCTAAAAACTGCTCATAATAGTTACTTCCAGTAAAGAGATAATTTTCACTAATATTAATTCTGCAAATTTCTAACCATTTATTTTTATATATTAAATCAGTATCAAGGTATAAATCATATACATTTCAGCAAGCTTCAATTAATTTGTTATGTGGGAGGCTAGTAAAAGGATTTTCAAAATCAAATGTATTAATGTTATATATTTTATTTTCTTTAAGAAAATTCAAAATTTTAGAGTTACTATCAATAATTAAGTTCTCTTCTTCTTTCATTTTATTAAGAATAATTATTAGAATTTTATAGAAAAATTTACCAAATTGATAATTGTAACTGCGAGTGCTACAAGTAACAAATCTGAATTTTAATGCATTTTTATGAAATTTAATAGTAGGGAAATGGTAAGTATAATTTAAATTACTGGTTTTAATCTTAGTTTTTTTAGAAAGTGCTATCATTCTCTTATCCAGTTCTTTTTTGCCAAATTTAATTAGTTGATATGTTTTGTTTGAATTATATTCATTAAGAATAATTTCCTTAAAGTGTAATTTACACATTATGCAAAAATTATTCCTTTCTTTGTCAACTGTGATAACAATAAATTTACTTTTTATATAATCAATTTCTTTCTTAAGATGCTTGTTGAAGAAAATACATCTATTAATAATTTTACTTTTATTTTCGTATCCTATTTTTGGTTTCCATTCTCCAAATCCTTCAATAGGCCAATGATATTTTCTGGCAATATTTGCAATGAATATATACAAGTCTCGATTAATGGAATTTACCACCCTTATTTGACTAACTTTATTTCTTAACCTAAATTTAGTTCCCTCTATCATAATATGTCTAAGAGATTTAGATTTAACTATATTCAAATTACCCGTGATAATATTTCCCCTGTCTTTATCAATAAATTCCTTAAAATCTTCTTCATTACAAAAACAGTGTGTACTGTTTATCTCATTCAAATTTTTACAAAAGAAATTGTAGTTACAAATTTGCACTTCAAGAGTCTTTGAAAATTTAAATGCAGTTGATATTACAGAAATATCTTTTACATGAAAGTATTTTTTATTATCATGAATGATTTCAGGCAACTTTAATTCTTCGAAGAAGACATCAAGAAAATTAGCAACACAATATTCTTTTTTCTCAATTTTGTTAACCTTAAGAGAAATCTATTGTTAGTTATTCCTAGTTTAAATTTTACCAGTTCTAAGAAAACATTTTTATATTGAAGTTATTAAATTTTAATTCCTCAAATTTGTTATTAAAAAACCGTTTAAGTCTATTATTTCTGAGTTTAAAAATATAATGTTTAATTTTATCAATATTACTCTAGTTATGGTCAAGATTACATAATTTCTGAATTTCTTCCATTATAATAACCAAATTTCCACCTTTACCCTTACCTCTTTTGGATCTAAATTTCTTTTATTTGCTGCGTTCAAAAACTTTTTAAAATGCTGAATTTTTTATAAATACAATTTTTTTAAAAATTCACTGCAACCCTTACCATTTAATTTGCTGTTAAGTCCATATGGGAAAAGAGTTTTAAGGCTGCAAATGAAAAAATTTTCTAGATCAAGTCTTTTATGAAGATCTATAATATTATCCTCAAGGATGCAAATAACAATGTTCTCGAAACTGTGTTCCTGGAAATGAATAAGCTCGTAATCATGAGAATTGTTTTTTTAAAAAATTAATTGCTGATCTATGCCCATTAATTCTAATATTTAATTCTGTGCCAGTTTGACCAATGTAATTAAGATTACACTCTTTACATTGAATTAAATATATAGCATTTTTAATTTTACAGAACGCCTCTAGATCTTCATTATCCATTTTTAATTGCATCTCGCATGACGAAGGACATGTCTTGCATTTAGTATTACCATATTTCATAAATATTTTTAAATGATCCGAGTTCAAGACATGTGCAAGTAACTTTTTATCCGTGGACACCCCTGCTCAAAGCATTCCACAGTGCCCGTTGTTAAAGCCCGCGACGGGCCATGCGCTATGAAATTTTTATTATAGGAACCTAGCATAGTTTTAAAAAGTATTCATTGAAACAAATAAGAATATTTCCCATTCCAATAACCTGGACAAATTCCTAACACAGAGAGTTTAGTATTACAAAAAATATAATCAAACCTTACGATAAAAATACATATTATTAATGATTATATTTATATTAAACTATGTATCATATGGAATGGCGCAGGTTTCAACAACTTCCAATAAAGTGCAAGAGATAACAATTACAATTAATATAATTTAACAAAAGATATCATAAATTAAAAATTTATTAAACTTTTGTATTAGACAGAATGGCGCAAATGCTGTAATAATAAAGACTCACACACGAATCATTTTATTACTCTTATAACGCATAAGATCCATTCTCTACTGACATGCTGTGGACTCATTTAAAAATAGACTTTGTAACAGATGTATTTATCCGGCAGATGGCGCTGCCTCCCTCCCTCTATTGACATGACTCTTAGACAGTGTACACGCAAAGTAATCCGGTGTTGTTGAGCAGGAAAAATGTATTCTTGTCTTTTCTATGCAAGATGTAAATAACTGTAAATAATCACTTAATCATCATTAAATAATTATTTAACTTTCAAGAAACCCTCTTCATTTCGTCCTGAAATATTTCTGTTAATTAAAAGTAATGGCTCGCTCAGTAATCTCTACCAAAATAAGCAGAGCCGTTATAATTTTATTTTTTGTTATCCACCACAATCAGCAAAGAAGCAGTCTGAATATTTCTGAAATTTATGCTGAAATATAAGAAACGTTTAAAAATTGTTTTAACATTGTACATTGTTTAATCCAAAAAGAAGTGGTTAATATTGTTTATTGATATTCGTTAAAAGGGAGTTGTAGGAAAATTTGTCTTTGGAATAAACAATCGCGAAGTTCTGTCGCTAGTAGAAAAAGAATTTTTTCTGTTTATGTTTGAATTAGTAAATTATATAGAATAATGTTGCGATATATTTTTTAATAAACAGATATTTTACCTTACATTACTGCAAATTTGTTTTACAGATGGGTCATGGGCCTGAAATAATTGCACGAAAAAGACACCGTGCGTAGATAGACTCATTATAGCTTGTCTCATATAGTAATTCTCCACCATCACAAGTAACACCGTTCACCAATCCCCACTACTTCATTTACTATCAAGGGTGCTTAGAATAAGGATACTTAGACGTTTCAAGGATAGACGCTTAACCTTAACAATTCATAAGCTAACGAGAGTTAAGGAAATATTTTTTCACAAAATACAAATTCCATATTTTATATAATCCAAGAATTGGCACTTTTTAATACTGTGAAATGTTATTTCAGATCAGTGCTCATAGATAATAATTAGCAATAAATGATTGTAAAAGCATTAATAAATAAATTTTTCTGCGTATTTAAGGGGAGAAAAATTTGATTCTAGATTTCTGAATCGGATACATAATCGAATTTCTGCGACTTTGAATTCCTGAATTTTGTAATTCAAAGTTTCAAAGAGCTGATTTATATTTATTATTATTCAGAATTCAAGAAAATTTATTTATATATATTCAATTTTAGTAGATTCAGAATAGATGAAAACTAAAACTTTATCTTACAAGCATTTCAATTATTTGTACTGCAAATCAATTACAGCAAGTTTTCGGTATTAATGTAAGAGTAGCTTGGATAAAACAGTTTTTGTGTAAATTCCACTTAGAGTTTCAGTAGCTTTCTCTTTTAGGATTAACAAGAAAGAATATCTCCCTATGACAGAAATATTTTCATTTAAAAATAGCCTTCCAAAATATATATAACAGTATGCATATCGTAATTTTTGAACAGATGCACCACATAAAACAATTCTCACACATTTTATTTTTTAAAAAATTGCACTGACTACAGATCATAAAAAATCTTCATCCATTTCAAGACTGAATAAAAGTGTTTTGTATGTGAAAAGGGTTAGAGAATATTAAGAAATAAAAAAATATTGTAATAGATAAATGTGATGTTGAAAATATTTCTCACAGTACCAAGAGATAAAATTGTCTATCAAATAAGCATTCTTATATGTGTTAGATTTATTTTCTACTAAAGATAATCACGTTCATTCACTTTTTAAAAATTAATTCAATGAAAATTTGTGTACTCCTTAGGTTGTAATTTATTTTGAATAACAATATAAGAGACTGCATATAGAGATGATATGTGTCATTTAAACAAGAAAATCCTTCATAATATTTTTCTATTATGATTCTTTTCTGGAGTTTTGAAGGAAAATAAATGAGTCCAGGTTCTCCTCAGATAATGGTATATCTAGAATCACTGTCTAGGCTAGATTTCGATCTGTCGATGACGAGCCAAGGCAAAAGCAGTGTTGTGGCCTTGACATTCATAACATTGAAATGCCGCATATATCTCCATGTTTTTTACAAACGTTCCCTGATTGCTAAGAGCTAAAGGATTGAGATCTTACTGACTTATTCTTAAATTTTCAGGAGTGCAATTGTTGTTTTGTACATTTTTATGAGTGACAACTTTCGTTCATATAGTTTTAACCATTTTTACTATTATGTTTTGAATGAGGATATTCGGATGTAAATTCTCATGAACATATCTGGAATGCTTTTCGGAAGATCTCGCAGATCTTGCCAAAAAGCATCTGACAGCTGAAAGCTGCATTGCTTGATGAGCGTGATAGACTTCTACTTTGATACATAAATTTCTTACTTTCTAGTATGACTCTTCGTTGTGAGAACTGCGTAATTCCCGTTCCCAGCATAAGTATCTTTTTATGTTTGATGATGTAACATGGGCTGTAAACATTCAGAATCTATAAGGTTTTTTAACTATCAGGAGTGTATGCAAGATAGTTTCATGATATAATTTTCCTTGTATGTAGTCTGTATTAGGATGGGATGATAAGAAGTTCTTGAAAACCATTTTATTACATTGTAGCGGTTACAATTCACTGCCTTCTCCTTTTTATGGTAGGTGGCGCTACTATAGCCATCCGGGTTTTTCCCATGATGCCTCTCTCTTTTTTTCTTCTGTGTACTTGTCTTGTGTTTTTGTTATCTGTCTTGCGTCTTGTACCTTTTAATGCACTGTGTCGTGGAACATAGCCATCTAATAAAAATGGTTCCTGAAATTGAATTAATTCTTCAACAGCGGCATTCCGTATAAACATGAGTCTTGTCCCTCTACAACATTACATTAAAACCATTTTATTTAAAATTAAAAATCATATCTTTCAAAAATCAGCAAACAAGCACTTATAATTTTAACAACAGATGATGGTAAATTCTCAGAAAATGTATTTCTTTTGAAGTTGAAAATTTTAAAGATTATTAAATTCCTTCAAATCTAGAAATTGAACAGATTTTTATATCCGGAATAAATTGCAGAAAATGAATATATCAAGAGCAATAAGAACGTGCGGATCAGAATTCTAATTTTGAAAATAAAAATACGTTCTGAATATTTCATGAATATATTATTTATCTACATAAAATATTCTATTCGATTTAATTTGTAAGTCATTATAACGCTTTTGGAAGCACTCACGTTTCGCTCATTTCTTGTATTTTCTAAAAGAATCTTCTGTGTTTACGACTTGTGCTATTCTTTTATTAGGCAAGGCTTGCAACGACAAATTTTGTTTTGTTTTATCAAAAAAAGAATGAAAGTAATCAGGCAAAATTGTGCAGTTTAAATCAACCCTGAGGTAAGTTTCTCCCTAAATTTTCTTTCATTTTGCATCTGTTTCGGCTTGTTTTATTTCGCTAGATACTCTTATAATATGTTCTAAGTGTTATAAAACTTTCTCTTGAACAGCACTAATTCTACTTCCGCCAAAGTAAGCAACACTCTAAAAACGTTGTTCATCAAATATTAATGTCTACTTTAAACATTTCTTTCACAAGATACGCTTTTCACCATTTCTCTAAACTTGCTTAATGATCTTTTCAGAGAGCGCATTTCAAGTAAATAAACTAATTAGCCATTGTAGTTTTGAAAGAAATGTGAATTTCGGACGAAGGTTCTCAGAAATGGGAGATTTACAACCATGAAATTAGAATATTTATTTTATGATGTTTAAAACTACCTTTCGGTGGCACTTATTTTTGTTCAATTTCTTGCTCGGTTCAAAAATTTATAGACGATGTAAGCCAGTTTTAATATTGGATAAATTAATGAAGTTATTTTTGACAATAAATACGCTCGTAGGATGCGCTCATTGTTATTAAAGTAATATATATATATATATATAATTGTAGTTACAAAATTTGTAAACTCATGTAACACATTGGCTACAGATCATTTGCCATGTCACTTAAAACTCATAACATGTCTGCTTTTTGGAATTCTATTCGGTCAGTTCTGAGATAATTCCGATTTCTTTTAATTGAAATCAAAAACTTTGAAAATGTAGTTATATAAAGAAACCCGATTTTGCTGAGATAATTTGCAACAATTGGTCTTGGAGAAATACATTTATTGCATACTCAACACAAAATGACTATTTATCTCCATTAAAATTTAGCTTTTATGCTATATAATGCATGCATACTCAGCACTAAATGACTACTAATCTCTATTAAAATTTTAATTTTATATTATATATAGTTCCTTTTATTTTTGTAGTTCATATATAATGCAATGATTTATTTTTGTATTTTGTGCCTCATATGTTTACTTATATGTTGCCTTAGTGTTTTACTTCTTATTCTTATCATTCATATTTGTGTAGTTCATTTTCTTTATATATCGGATGCATTTCAAATTCATCTTTCTAATTTTGTATTTCATATAGTTTTATCTATTTTTAATGAAGTCAATCTATATCTACAACAAACCAGATATGAATCATAAAACTTCAAGGGACGAAGATATTTCAATTAAAATACTAAAGTTAGTAAACATTAGCTCCAAAAATGTGTCACATGCCTTGTGATTTAATCCAAAAACAATAATTTTTAATTTAAACCAGAAACATGATTTAAAGTTGAAAAAATAAATTTTCAATTGAATTTCCAGGAAATTTTCATCAAAAATATACTTCCTAAATCTGCGCGAGTCATAAGAAATATATGTCGTTTATGAAATATCAGTACAATACAAACTTTCTTGATTAAACTTAAATCCACGCATAATATTTCATAGTTTTAAAAAAATTACACATTTACACATTGGAAAATGCAAATAACATTCTTGAAAAGAGAAATTTCTTGAGGAGCGCGATATTTTCCTTGCTTCGTACTAGGGCAGTATCAACAGGTTCTTGTTAGGACGATCGATTTAGCAAGACTTTAAGATCGATATTTCTTGCTTCCACTTTTAAGGTAGTTTTTATTCCTCATGACGTTCTTGCTTTGCGTTTTGCTTAGAGTTTTTCAAGAAAATTTTGCATAAAATTACTCATTGCGACTTTTTATGCTTCTAGGTATACGAATGTATCCACAAATTTTAGAGTAAGGAATCTTATTGTTATTCTTAGTTTTTAAGAGTTTTACTTTTTAGAATTCGAAAGCATATGTTTTATATAGAAAATTTACGTAAGTACAGTACATTTTCAATTTATTTTGAATATTTAATCTGCTTTCTGTACTCTGATACTAGAAATTCTGGAGGAATTATTTTTATGTAAATCGTGTTTAACAGCTAATTAATTCAAACAGAATTTAACCATTTTTGCAATTAAAGGCCTTTTTAGGAAAGAAATGTTCTGAATTACCCTTTAGATTTGCAAAAAAGGTTTTGAACGTCGGCATATCAATATTTACAAGTGATAAATGTACTTTGTGGATAAAAAGAAAACACTAAGTGATTTCTGCGCATGTGTGGTACGTTATATCTGAGGAAAAAATTAAGATGGAAGCAGTGCATCATCTTTTTACACGATCTTTAAGTTATTCTTAAAATATACAAAGCTGAATGAAATGATAGTATCAAAAGTGAAATATCTATACGCATTAGTTTACCGTATGAAATCATGAAAGCCTTTTAGAAAATTTTTACTCTCATGCTCATTTTGAAAAATTGCCTATTTGAAATCTCAATGATATTTTCTTGTTTTTTTTCTAGCAAGCTTTATTTAGTACTGAATCATTTTTCCATGAAATTTTTCTTTCGTGAATTTAATTCAATGCTAAAATACAGTATATGAATAGATAAAAGTTAATAAAATCTCCGAAGTAAGAAAAATCAAATTCAATAAGTTGGAGAAAGTGAAAGAAAACTGATGGCATCAGAGAGTTGATTTCAATATGTATCAACTTGTAGGGAATATAAAATAACTTCTTTGGAATTGAAATGTAATGCAAACCAGTACTCTGTGACATTTCAATTAATTTTAATGCACAGATTTAGGATACTTCACACTAGTTATTCAAGTATTTTTAATGCACAGCTTTAGAATACTTCACACCGTTTATTCAAATATTTTTAAATGTATTTATTATATCTATATAGATTAAGTTACACCCAAACAAAATTTATTTTTGATTTAACTGTCTTGTTTTCCTATGATCATCTCTCAATTCTAATCTTTTTTTCTCACAAATGTATTTTGTTAAGGAAAATGCTCCTTACATTTTACAACAGTCGCAGTTAATTTATCCACTGGTTTAAGGTGCCCTAGGACCTTTACCAACCAAAAAGCAACTCAAATTTGTCAAAGTGCGACTATTTATAACGAAACAAATACTTAAATAATTAAATAGATTTTTTTACCACAGTTACGTAGGACAGGCCTCTTTCTAAATATGAGTTTTAAAGATATTGTAGTAATTTTAAGCATTGAAAATATCTAAATAAAATCAATTTTGTATAAGCTTCCTCGCAGGGTTTTAAAGAAATTAAACAACTCATTCAAACAAATGTTATAAAAATTCTCTCTTGTATAACATAACTTGAAGATCAATCATGCAATATATCTAAATACGTTTTAATTACTTTTTATGTCTGTGAAATATCATACTTTTTTATTAAAATTATAAGTATTAAACCAAGAGCCGAAAAAACTCCCATAGATCATAATGATTTGATTTTGTATGATTTTCTTCATTGCGTTAGAGTAAAAATGCCTGCAAAATTTCATAGCGATAGGATGAGCAATATTTAAAAAATATCCTTTAAAAACTCCTGAGTGCAAGTTCTGAAAATGTAGTTAATAAAGCATGTAAAGTGGAAAAAAATCACTTAGCAAACTCCTACATGTGTTGAGATCTTCTGTACTATTTAATCTACAGACATGTGTAATACCTCAAAATGCTTGGAAGCATTTAAGCTTTGAAATAAAATCTCTACAATTTTTCTAAAAAATTGGAAACTTTTAATGTCCTATAGCCTCTTAATTGTTTTTACTACATAATTCACCTTGTCGGATGTCTCACAGAAATTTAAAAAAATAATTTATTTACAATTAAGACGACAGTTAATTAAATTAATAAGTAGTAAAATTTTAATTATTCAAATAATAGTTGAATTACAACTTAAAATATTTGGATATCAATGTACATGGGTTATTCAAAAATCTGGTTTTAATTTAAACAAACTGCTTTTTAAGTTGATTACTAAATAACTCAACTTAAAATTCTTTTCCTAGAAAATGCACTTAGTAAAGTGTTGTATATACATCAAATGATTTCCAGTGAGATAAAAACTTTACAAAATATGCAGACAATTCACTCAAATTTATAGGGTTCAAAGAGTATTTATTAAAATTTTCAAAAATTGTCACGGAATTCACTTTTCTGTCTTTACTTGCAATATTCAATGCAACTGTCGTTGAATGAACAGAAATGGATTATCTGAATAAACCCAAAATTAAAAAAGTATTTTAGATATTTCTGTGTTCATAAGTAAAATGAAAAAATATTTTCTCTTTAAAATTCTGCATTAAAAAGTGAAGTTGCAGCGATTGCCATCCTATATACACTCTTGATTATTATTTTACACCGTAGGAATATTGCACTTCACTAAAAAACTATAAATCTGTTCACAAAAAAAATATTTGCAACCCCTATGAAGGTAATTTTTCCACATGAGGGATTGTGATCTTTTTGTGCAAATTTATTTTCAATATTTTGATGGATATGTCGTAACCCAAAGGAAATATCTTGATTTATACAAAGAGTGCTGCCAGTTTTGCAATGAACTGCTGTTTTCCAACTTGTCTGGCTCATTGCAAAACGACAGCCCTCACCGCAAATGTCGAAATTTTCAATTAGCTTGCGACATATTACATTTATTGAACACACAGATGGATGAATTCAAAATAGCAAAACTACAAAAAATGCATTTTTCAATTACGCATGTTTTAAGATTGATACGTAACTTATTAATCTAAAACAGTAAAATGAAATTTATAACAATTTTTAAAAAGACGCATTTATCAGTGTACTAAAGAGTAGACTTTTTTTACTTTCTCGTATACGAAGTATACAAAGAGGAAGTATTGTAATCATCATAAGATTCGAACTCGAAATTTTGACGAATCTGCACGTTTTAGACCTCTCTGAGTCCGAAAAACACAATTTTAGAATTATGTCTGTCTATGAACAGGATAACTCAAAAACTATTAAAGCTAGAGGGATAAAATTTGGAATGTGATCTTTGCATATAATTTGTAGGTTTCTATCAAATTGTGGACAAAATCCGTCCACGGAATGTCAGTCTGTCCGTCTTCATGTGAACACGATAACTCAAAAACTTAAATAGTTAGAGAAAATTTGATACACAGTTTTATTATTGTAATGAAACAACGAGTAACAATAAGCGATAATCCTATTATTTATAACAGTTAATGTTTTGAGACGCATTTTACGGCGCATAAGCTTCGTAAACTTGGCGCTATTTTATTGACTTGGCGAATTTTATATCGCTTGCATTCTTGACCCTTTCGCATTGTAGCGTTCTGCGAAGACCATATCAATAACACTTGTGGCGCTCTGCAATTTTTAGGCGAGGGGTGTAAGGTAGGACAACTTTGTTAGAAAGTATACGAGAAAGTTTAGGGGAGATCACTCCTGTTTGTTTATTTTAATTATAATCTAATTTTTAATCTTCAGATTAATTTAACTCTCTACAAGATGCTGCCGCCACTGCTAAGGAGTCAAAATTTAATTTAATTATTGATTAACTGATAATTATATTCTGAAAACATTAAAATTTTGTATTTCAGCGAGAACACACAAGATTTCAAAATTCTATATCATCAGGAAGCGATTGAAAAACGTTCCATCTTGACAAACATGAAACGTTCCAAGTTCCATAAAAGTGTTTAAAAACGATTATTTTATACAAGGCGATTGCATGCAAACGACTTAAGAAAATTGGAAATTTCAGAATACATTAAGCTTTAAAGGGCAAATCTTTCGAAATTTTGTATTTTCAATTGTTGCCTATTTAAACTGGTGCATTAGTATGTCTTTTTGCTTTTTCATGTACAAAGCACACAAAAAGAAATGTTTCTAACTGTCAAAAAATACAACCACGGATGAATCTGAAAGTTTCAAACCTCCGGGAGACCGAAAAAACCTAACTATATTTGGAATTGTGTCCATCTGTCTCTGATCACGATCACTCAAATACTGTACGAATAAGTCCAACGAAATTTGGCAAGCAGGCCTTACGACAAAATTGTAGGTATGCGTCAAATTTCGAACGAAATCCGCTCACAGGAGAGATGTCAATCTATCCATCCATGTGCAATAACTTAGAAACGCAACTAATAAACGAAATTTGGCATATGCTTTAGCACCTTTATAATAGATCTATATGAAACTTTGGATCAAATCCGCCAAATGGCTGCGTGTCTGTGGATGTCTCTATTCGTATGTATATGAACACGATAATTAAGACTAGATTAATGAAATTATATAGGTTTTCAAATCGAAATCATGTATCTGCTTTAAAATCTGGACTCAGTCAGTTAAAGGAAATGTGTCGAACATTTATTCTTGATTATCGTTACTATATAACGAAGCTAAACACAAACAAGCCATATTGTCTAGACACAGGAAAGTATAGGGGAGAAAGACCCTATGATTTACTATGGTGATATAAAAATCATTCTTGAATTATCACACTATTGGTACACGTAATGGTGAGCGCCATTGGATACATTTCAAAATTTTGCAGTAGGTGTTGATATAAGAACAGGAAAAACGGGAATCAATGATGACTGTAGGTGGTAACTTCTATGACGATTTGGGTTGGGAGGGAGGGCTGAGACTGCTTAGGCTATCCCTAATGAAGACAGTTTCCTGGAAACAAATGTCTCAGTTATTCTTTGTGTGTCAGTATTCTTGAGGGAAGATATTGTCTTAAACAAAACATTCACATCATTATCTAATATTCAGAATGATCATCTAGTCAATGTCTTTAACAGTGATTCATTTAACATGCTGGAAAAGCCTAAGATTATCTGTGTGCATATAGAGTTCAGTAACGAAAAGTACAAAGTGAGGAATACTAATAGCGAGTTTGATGGTTGAAATATTCTTAAAATTATTTGAGATGGATCAAATATGAAGAAGAGACAAGGTAAACAAGCAAAATTTGTATGAAATATGAGTTTGAATGTACTTTATTTATTAGAAGACATAAAAAAGCATATGTTCATATGTATCAAAGAATGTACCTTTTATGGAATACGCTGAAAACAACTTACTGCTCAAGAACAATTGATCATGAATGCTTGTCAACGAGAGTTCGTTCTGACACACTGACATCCAATGATTCCGTCAAATTCTGAGGTCATCCTAAAACATATTTTCTGACAAATATTATTTCTCAGCATTAGCAGTGCAAGCGGATGACTATTTTGAACGCCAAACACAACAGGGTCAATATACTGCCTGGCAACCATTTCCTAATGTCAATAAGGTTCTGACGAACCATTTTGGAACTTGTACTTTGAAGCCTACCTTTATGTCGTACATCATCAGCATATATTGCTTCTCGAATTATTCGTTATTTATTACAAAAGAGAGGGAGAGGTTGTTAAACGATATACGAATAGTCCCCAAAATTAATTCTCTTAAGAAGCACTATCATAGATATTTGGTAATCCAAATTTTGTTTTCTTTACAATTTTTGATAAGCATCCCATTTTATTTATTAGTTTATAATAATAGATATTTAACCCTATATAATAGATATTAACCCGATCGGTACTTCCCTTCGGTATACTCTGCGTTCCTCCTTGAGGGCAAATGACAATGTTTAAGTGCCCTTTTATCTATCTTAGTATACCTACAAGGAGTGGTTATTAGCATAGCTTGAGCTTCAATCATCCGTCGCCAAAGACTGGAAACCACAATTCCAATATCTCAAAGAGCTGCGCATAAACTCGACAGTTTATTTTTCCCAAAATAAACCGACTTATTTTATTTTATCATATTCTTTTTAAATACTATTGCAATTGTTTAATTCAAAATATATTTTATGTGGTGGAACAATCGGCAATGGGAACTGCGTAATGGATATCCGTTATAAATTGAGAAGCGATTATCTAAAATCGCGTCGATTAATGCTAATACTTTTTGTAATATGACGATGTTCTCTAAGGAAGGACAAACTTAGCGATGAAAATTATTTGAATGAAATGTGGGCAATTTGCAACCTTGGGGAAATAAAACATAAATACACAAAAATAAATATATTCCAGATATTTATTATAAAAATTATAGATTAACACTTTGTATATACAAAAGATCAAGTGGTCTGAGAAATTGCTAAACCTAATATAAAACATATAAAGCCAAGCCTGACGATTGGTGGAAGGTCAATTTAGGCTGTTAGTTAGAGAAGGAAGTATTTTTTATTAGACATTAGCCTCCCCGGGAGGCACTGCGAGTACACGGATGAGTTGCTGCCGGATAAGTAAGCAGGAACTAGATTCCCCTAGGGGTATAGTAATGGTGGGGCTCTTGGTCCCTCCACCAGTGATAGTACGTACCTCTTTCGGGAGAGGTCGGGCCGTGACCCGGTGATGGGCTACAAGGACTCCGACCTCAGTACTCGAAGCTGTTGCAGCAGCTGTCATTTAGATGACCCGGAAGGTACGACAGGGCGGGGGTAGACCATCTTTTCAGGTTGAGTTATTAACCATTAGCTTATAGTGGCAATTGAGAGTTCAGAAAATAAGATATAATTTGATGGTTTATATATTATCGTTAAAGCGTATAATTCAGTCATTTCAAAGAATAACTAACTAGGTATTCAACTGGGTAATTCATGAAATACCTAATTATTCTATGAAATAAAGGATTCCACGCTTTAACTGTAAATTTTATAACACAAGACATCTGTCAGTAACATGTCGGAACCCAGTATTCGAGGCATGTACTTGCAGTGTTGAATGGCCAAGTACATTTAAACTACATGAGTCTTTTCAGAGTTAATATTTCAGCAATTTTTCTCAAAATTTTCACTTTTTCGCATTGCATTTCCCCCTTGTTTAGGGAACATTTCTTATTCATGCATATGGACGCTTATATGCCTAGGATCTGCATTAACACGATACGTGTTGAATAATTCTGAATCATGAACAATCATGTCAATAATTCTGAATTGAAGCTGATATTATCTTTCAGAGAATTTTTGGTTTTTATTTCTTTATAACTGAAAGTAAAAGTGATTTTAAGTATGGAAAAGTAAAGAAGTATAATCAATAACAACCATACTCATGCTAGGACAACAAAAATTTTCCAGTAACGAATTATGGTGCGTAGGTGTTACCTGTTTCTTCCATTGAAGTCAAATAAGCAATATCATGTTTTGAACTTTCCAATCTGTATTTTATTAGAACGAAAAATGTCATCAGATTTCACAACATATTTTGAAACCAAATTTAATTAAAATACTACTTATAATTGTAATACAATACATTTACAAACAAAAATCTCTATAAGATACTGTTACAAAATAAAAATTTTCAGGGATTTCCATGGATTAGGTTACTTTTCTATCAAAGATATTTATCAAGTTCACAGTTATTTTTAAACTCATCATACCTACTGTATCATATTTTTAACATAAATTATAAAATTAAATTTGATACTTTCAATAAATTGCATAACAGCATGTATGTTATTCTTTGTGGTCTAAAAGATATATAAAATGCAATCTTAAAATTCAAATCAGATTCCCGTGTGATTTGATATATCGAAATTATATATATCTGCCCTCCCAAGGCTCTTTTGTGAAATTTTAAATTAAAATTCTGAGAAGATATGGAATAAAATTATTGGAAAGAAAAGCGATTATAAATGAAATTCTATCTATTTCTAGAGCATTGCATTAAACTGCACAAAGCGTTTCGAAAAGAATTAGTGATGGTTGAAGACAAGCAAAAAGAGTAAAAGTCATTAAAAATATCTCCAGGTAAAATTAAAATCGATTTTCTTGTCAGAGAAAGAAGAAAAGTAATTTTAAAGGAAAGTTAAAGTTACATTCCTACGGCTTTCTTTTTTGTACGAAATATACCAGATATTGTTTATTTATATGTTTTGTTAAAGATTTATTAAAGACACAAATAGAGATATTAAAAATTAATGATGAAACGGTTTCGTAGAGAGTAAATTGATGAGTTATAATGTTACCAACCTCGTATTAGAAATCTTTCCCTGGTGACATTTAAGATTGTATAAAGAAATGCATGTAATACAATCATAGTCTGCGAGGAATTCAGTTGCAGAATACATAGGGCATATGATTTGTAAAAGGATAAAAATTATTGGTTAACCTGCGTCGTAGACAAATCTGCATATTTTGTCTACACGAATACGAGCTGGTAAATTCCTCTTCCGTCTTCTACATACATAAGCTTTATTTGTATTTATTTATCCTTAGTTTTTTTAATTTTTGTAACTTCATGAAATTTGAGGCTAAATCTGGTAAAAAATTAATTGGGATATGCGAATGATTGCATTACAGGTTTATGAAATTTGAATAATAAAACAATAGTTTAGTTTCCATGAGACGGGGAATTGATTCATTTTCTGGAATATGTCAAGATCTTTCAAGACTTTAACTTTCTAAGTTTCAAAATTTGATCTCACATTAATTCCTTTTCAGTCTAACTGCTTTACTTGAGGAGAGGGCGCCTAGAGACGAACAAGGCAGATATAGTGAATGCGCTTTACGGTCTCCTTATTTAACTCAGTCAGATAAAAATATAAAGCACAAGCTCAAAATCCATCTTTCTTCACATAGTATATTTCTTAGAGTAACTCATTACATACCCGTGTTATTATTAGCTGGGCATTTGTATTAAAGATAGATTCTCCGTTTGCAGCTGTTTTATAAACTGAATTAATTAACAATTTGAATACAGAATTGTAATCTCTATTTATTTTTTGCAGTCGAATGGTTATGAATAAAATATTCATAGCCGCCAATAAAATTAATTCACTGATCTTTACTTTCGCTCTTACATGCATCTATTATCCCTTACATTGACGAATTGAATCAACATTTATTATTTTTGTTAGGGCGTCAGATTTTGCACATATATTTTTGTGCACCTACAGTTGCAGATTTTTAAAAGTAAGCAGTAGAGACGAGAATTTCAAATCACCTGCAGCTTTTGATTGTGCCACAAGGATAAAGAATTCTTATGGAGATTAACCTCTCCCATTTTAGGAATTTCGGCATTTGGAGATTTATTTTTGAATTATTTTGAAGTGAACGTACTTAATGAGCATAAGGGAAACGCGCTAGGAATGCTCTTACCGCTGCTGGCAGTCTCGTCTCTAGATGTAACTTGATGTCCATGCGCAGAATTCATCTTAATACTAGTATGGACATTCACGGTAATACCGTTCAGCGCAATTTCGGTCGCACCGTTCCAAAATACATTATCAATGCGAAATTCCAACGAAAACAGGTGTGGTCGAAATATTTTAATTTTATCTTCTTCATTATCTATTTGGAACGTTGGATCGTAAAACTGAAATTCGACCGTGGGGAGAGGAAGCGAGGCTCTCTCACAAAAGCGAAAACCACAAAAGGTAGAACCGTGGGGGAGTGAGGTTCTCTCGCGGAAGTGAGAGGGGGTCCCTCATTGAAAGCAAGAGAAGGAGTAGGCGCAGAAGCCAAAAGGAATCGGAGTAACTGACAGTGTGGTTTGCATGGAACCTCTGTGAATCGCCCACCTAAATGGATGTGCTGAAAATTGCAATGGTGTGAGGTGCTACCACTTCATTTTTCTGACCCCAAACGTCCAGCTTTGGGGTGCAAATAAAGACGCATGAGCGTCAAAATATTAAGTTAGACAGCATTGATATTTGGAATTTTTATCTTGAAAGTAAAATTGCCATGTCTGCTTTGAGTACACACCAAAAGAGACGCAATCTTATTTCCCACTTTCTTTACAGCTATTCATATTCCTCCTTGATTAACACCTTATAAACAGTGAAACTTCCTGACTGTCATACAATTTTCATGAATATATACTTATAAAAGGCAATGTATGTGTGTGCGACGTCGAAATCTATCGCACCTACAGCCATGAAATTTGGCACACAGGTAGTCATAATGGTGGAATGGATTTTATCTTGAAAGTTTTCATTTATATTTTGTGTTATTTTGGATGGTTTTTTGCACTAATCTTTTGATAGTATCGTTTTTTATGATCATTAGAAGAAAATATATATACTATTGAAAGAACGAACACTTTTCTTTCTAATGAAATTTGTTTCGAACTTCTAACGCATTTCACTGAATTTCGAAAAAACTTTTAAAAATAGTCACTTTCGAAAAAAAATTTTAATCGAAATTCTTAAAACATTTGCATCCGAATATCATTTTCAATTTTTTTGAGGTCATTTATCGCTGATTTAAGACAAGAACGATTAAAATATTTTATTTCTCCGATTTTAAATTAATTTATTTCTTGATGGGATCAGATAATTTTTTTTAGATGAAGACCGTGAAGAAGCATGTGGAGAAGGTCGGCTACGCCATCTGTCGGAAAAAAAATCAGCCGTGATTTATTCCCTGTTTACTTTTCGCTCGGAATAATTTGAAATCATTTCGTTGGATGCTGTGGTTTAGTCGTAAATCAAGCAATGCCGTTACGGTCTGACCTTCTTGATATTATTGGAGCGGAGGGGGCATAATGGGATATAGGGAGGGTACAATAGGGAAACACTTCGCAATAAAGATGCCTTAACATAAGATGTTTAAACATAAATATTATGCATATTGTACCTCAAAGAATGATTATAATGAAGATGTGAAAGTATGATTTTTTTTAAAAATTTGCGTTCATTTCGTTATAAAAAATGAAGTAATATCAAAGCAAAATCATGACAATGATAAATCTAAACTTACAAAGTCTGTGTGTGTCATTCTGGACTTTATTATTTTGTTGAAGTCATTATACTACGGGAAAGGCAGAGCAAGTATAGCTAGTGTCATATAAACATCTTCCAATAAAACTTTAGCATCAATAAATAATTTGAGACAATTGCTAATTGTCACGTCATGTAGCAAGCATATCATGACTTTTGTCTCCATTATTTACAGTTCCGTGTCTATTGAACACACTAGTTACTAATAAGCATACTAGGAACTGTGGTTTCATCAACCTTCCGTTATATAGTATTGAAAAAAATCATTTGAGGGCGTCGAATATTAAGTTACACTAGTTACTAATACGCATACTAGAAACAGTAGGTTCACCAACGTTCCGTCATATAATATTGTAAACAATCCATTGAAGGTGTCGAATATTATCCAATAACTTTAGGAAAGTAGTTGTCAGATAATGATTCCAAGATCAGCACATCGATGGACAACTTTGGATTCATCTCTTATCAATACTCTAGCTGATTCAGAAATAATGTATTCCCCAATTTTCATTGTAAAATGTTGGAAATAATCCGTTAAGTAGGGCGAATATTATCCAATGATTTCAAGAGAGTAGCACTGTCTGATAAATTAGGATTCGAAGATCAATTGAAAACTGTGGGTTTATCTCTTATCAATGGAATCTACGTTATGGGGAGCTTACAAAACTAGAAGACAAAGGTGGATGTAATTTGGTGGTGCAGGCAATGTTTTCAGGACAATTTATAGGTTCCATTATCCCTCTAAGAAGCTCTCTTAGAATTTGCAATTTTCTGAACGCTATTACTGTCTTAAATTCGTTGTTGATGGTAATAAATGTTTTTAAAGATGACGAATTGTTTCAGAAAGGTAATGTATAAATTCTTCTATTGAAAGAATAGTCATAGAGTGACACAAATGTTTTTCTTTTAATTTAAATATTTGTTAAATTGGTCACTTATCAACAATGTAAAAGTCAGACGTCACTTAACAGCTATGTCATTCATCTAATATAGTAGAACTGGATAAAGAATGTTTGGATTGTTATTCTCTGGCTGTGTTTTTAACCAGCATTATTCAACAACTGGCGAGACCTATGCTCGCTGTTTTCAGTCTGGCTACCGATTTTCCTCTAAGTGAAAGCTGCTGTCAGAAGGTTTTTCTGATTTGCCTCTAATTGAAATATACATGTGGGATAACTTCTTTTGAAAGTATTCCACAAATGCAGCCTAACCCTATACATTGGAGCTTACTCTATTTTACAACTCGGTTGCTACTTAAGTGCTCTAAGGTAATTTTGACCAAAAGAAGAGGCCAAACTTCCCCTTTATCATAAGTCCGTGATTGAACAACTTAGCTAGATTAACTAGACCAGGTGGGATTATAATAACCACCACAGTGATTGATTTAAATAACTGTAATCATCTTGTTCTCTGAAGGTATTGCTTTTAACTTTTTTGGTGTAAAAAGTGTTCATCAGATTATTAGGGAATTTTCTGGGGATAAAGGAGGTAACTTTTGGAATATATTTCCGCGGGATATTTTTAGCTTCTCAGCAGAGGTGATAAGTTTAACTGCTTTTTACTTTGTGATCTATTTAATATTTTTTGTTACAAAGATGTCAAATTAATGCATGATGGCCTTTGATTTTTATTCCAAAACTTAGTTGATTCAAAATAAATTTTGTGGACTAGTTTTGCTGAGACGGTGTTATTTTTATGATGGTTGTTCTTCCAGAGTCTTTAATTTGTCTTTGGATTTTTCGGATCACGAGAGGCCAATTTTTTAGTTCTGATTCCTTGCTTGCAGGTGAACCTTGAAAAAGTTTGCAAGTCGGAATTCTTTTTCACATTTTTCCTTTTTCCAATAAGATTAAACTGTAATTCGTTGCTTTTCTTATAAAATTTCAGATTATTAGAGTAAATTCTTATTGCAAAACGAATATCGAGTAAATATATGATTCGATTTTATAAGCTGTTTTAAATTTCAAATATCTTCAGTTGATTATTTTAATATATACAATGATGAAGAGAAAGAAAATCAATGCTAATAAATGAGATACTATGAGAAAGCAAAGATTATTTTAGCTCCTTCAAAGTATCTTTTATCAATCACTGTCTGTTTTGATAATCTTATTAAAGAAAATTTTTAGTAAAGATATCTATTTTATTAATTTTTCTTGGAGTTATCTATTTGTAAGTAAACCGTATCTTTATAAAAAATTACAACTGTTGAAGAGAAATTGAAAACAAGCTTCTGAATTTGGATAGCACGTTTATGATAAGGATCTTTATATTTTTCCTCTTCTTTTGTTTTACAGTTTTCTTAAACTATAATTAACTTTATTACAAACTATCTTATTTTCTGGCAACATTTAGTTTTAATTTCTCACTTGCTACCTCTAAAATACTTAATTATCTAAATTATATTTTATTCATAAGTGAGAAGAGTGATGAAGTTTTTTTTGTATAACTCAGATTTAAATTTCTAATTATCTACATCTAAAGTACGTAATTATCAAAATTATCTTTAATACATCCATAATATTTGAGCATATTTTATTGCAATAGCCAGATTTAAAATTTTAAAAAACCGCATCTAAAGAATTTATTTATCTGAACTACCTTTGATGCATCTATTAAAAATGGTAATTATTGATAAGTGGAAAAAGAAATTTAATGCATTAAAAAAATTTATACATCCATTAGTGAGACGGAAATTTAAGGAAAAGATTAGTGAGTATTTTATTTCGAAGTGATCTTCTCCATGAAAATTATTTATTTTTAATTAATCATTTTTTTTCAAAAGTAGAAACACGTGTCACAGTTTTCTTTCTTTATATAAGACTATCTCTACATTACTAAAAATATTATTCTCTTTCAGTTTGAAACAAACGTGTCAGTAAAAGAAGCACGTGTTTGAATCATCAAATATTCAAAATCGATGTTTACGGACCGGCTGCTTCATGAAGCAGCAACCTCTTCTCTGGACCATTACAGGGGAAACGTGTCTTTCTTGGTACTTGAATTAAACGTGATTACAGCTGTTCTTAAACTCATTACAGAAAGAATTTGTAAAAATAGTTTTATATTGCTTCTTTGAAGTTTAATGATATCAAATAAATTGTGCATCGGAAAAAAAGATAGTTGATAAGTACGTGAAACCTCATGAAATTTAATTTTTTTTAAATGTGCTCTCCGACTCTCAACGAAAAATATTTATTTTTTTAAATGATAAACTGTAGATATTTTATCTTTTTAAATTAATTTTCAATTTTCAATCCTGAACAGAATACATTCTTTACATACCATTACATTAATTAATACATAATACAAACTTTAATACATACCATTGAATAAAATCTAATATTTTTACATTTTTCTATAAAAGTGAAGGCAGCCTATCATCGATAATGGATGTTCGCGGTTTTGAAAACCTTTCCCCCCCCTAACTGAAGTGTACAGGGTTAGTTGCTTCATTTTAATTGCTTCGAAGTCGAAAGTCCTAAGCCTAGGTGTAGTATGAAAATTTGGAGATGGGGTGCAGGCAGAGGTACCATTATCCTGACTGACCGAAGTTCGAAATTACGAGTTTCATGTTAATATCGCCCTTGTATACTTTCAAATACTAGTGGTAATCTTACTCATTTGGGGTGACTGAATAGCACAGGGGGTGGTAAAACGGTCAATCAGAGAATGAGAGAGAACAAAATCCTGGCCGGTTGTAATTGAGATTTTTAATTGAGCTAACTTGTAAAAATTAAATCTAGTCTAATGATAATCTATGTAAAATTAACTGAATGCAAATTCCAAAGAAATACATTAATAAAGATTATAACCTACATTAAAGATTTAAACTTACATTAACCCGAGGCACGACTGTTTACCCATCACAATAGGGCGGCGCATTCAGTACGCCACCGTGCTTTTTATTGATTATTTTCTTTACATCCAAGTATCGTAGTTTCCCACAGTGAATACTATAATGTAGGATCCTAAAGGTTTAATTTTGACATCCTTTTGCTCCCTAACTAATAAAGAATGCCTACGAATGCCATCATTTCAAGCCTCGTCGTTTCTCTCGTTCCGCTTATTGCCGGTCTACGTATAAATTTATATACTTCACGAATGAATAATATATATATGTTGGCAATTTTCAAGAAGTCTATTGGATGCTTGTTTATTAGAAGAATGCATCCTACACATAATCACAGTTTTTGGGAAACGGTGAAATCTTTCCAAAAATATTTTACGAGGGGGTCTTCAAAAATTTATTTTTCAGCAGAGATTTTTTTATTTGTGAATCACCGAAACTTTCTTGATTTTTTTACCTTGCGCAGTCTTCTTTTCATAAATGGTTGTCATAAAATAATTAAATCTTTAGCATATGAATCGTCATCTGATAAATCCTCAATGTCTTGAAGGTCGCTAACATTGTTTTCAGAGTTTCATAGATGATTTTATTCGATGTGTAACATATCAATAATATCCGACGCATTAATGTAGTTGCATGCCTGCTCTTCATCTGAAATCTCTTGGAAAACTCAAAGGTAGCAATCGGGAGGTTCTTTTTGAGAAGAAACATAAGGACATGGGTGGCGTACTGAGTGCGCCAAAACAGATCTCGGCTAAATAACTGATGTATAAAGAGAGTCTGACTGCCTCACGACCTTCCTTTCTTGATTCCATGTATTTGGAGGGGAGAGAAGAGGGGGAAGCCCTAGCAATTGTCTAATTAATAAAGGTTGCATTGGGACTTTTTCCTCGTATGGCGCATTCTATACGCTAACCCGTACCTTCTAAGGTTAATAAAGCTAATGAAGATAACTTTTTATAATATGAACAGAAAGCGATACATAAAATATACAAAATTTAAAAATTATTAAAAACTATACAATATACCTTATTTAAGTTCTGTTACTCGTTATTATTATATTTCGGGAGATAATATGAAGTATTAAAGAATTAATTTATTCATGAAAAAACAGTTCAGTTCAGTTTAGTTATATTATCGTCCCGTTTTTCTTGAAGCAACAAGGGCTATTTTTGGGACAGATCCCGCAGTTTTGGCCCACGGTCAGACAACGAGGACGACACCTGATCTGGTACCCCCTCTCCAAACTTCCGTCCTACACTAACGGGACAGAAAAATGTCTTAATGTTATAAGCAGCAATTGCAAGATACTCTGTAGATTCGGGATTTGAAGCAGCGTAGGTCACTTTACGTTTATTAGGCGAGTATAGAATGAGTTCATATTGGCATTATCCGCTCGTTATTCTACAGACAGAGGACACAACAGACTTAACTGTCAAGTAATTCGTCTTTGAAAATTTTTGCTCTTAGTCGAATTCAATATTTATGAATGTTTCAAGATTTTGATAATTTAATTTATATTACCTAATTTAACAGTTTTAATGATTATAATAATAATTAATATAATATATAATAATAATAATCTTTATAAAATAATTAGTAATCGGACTCACCTGTTCGTTGCATAAATGCGTACAAATGGAGCAAATCGAATATGCTTCTGATTGGAAGCCAAAATTCACTGAATTTGAAATACCTGTATTTTATAAATATTTCACAGCCAAGTTTGAGAAGCATTTCAATATTAGTTTTTATAACACTAAATTTATGATGATAGTTAAAAACTAATTAATAATTGATTAATTGAAAACGATACTTTTGTTAAAATTCAATAATTATAATTTAAATATGGTTTGCAGATTTTGTATATTTAGGAACTTTCATGTCGTCTCAAGAACGCAGTAAAAGTCTTGATTGCTAAGTGTCTATTCGATAAAGTAGTGGTTGTCCAATCGCAACTTTCCATTTTCTTAACTCCACACTAATGGAACTCTCGTGTATGCATGTGTCGCCAACAGGTAAAAAATTCATATATTACAGTGCTTTTGTTTACCAAGTGATGACTTGCGGTTTCTGAGTAATTTACATGAATTGTAAGCTCCAAAAATGTACCTACGTCTCTATTCCATTGTCTAATTAAAATCAAAAATTATTGTCACCGTTTCAAAGATTTTTGTCCCCTTTTCTCAGTTCCATATTACAAAGACTATATGCAAACATTTCTCCTTGAATTTATATGTTCTCTAAAAATATTACTTTACACACTACACATCATTCACTGTTGTAGAGATTATATCTAGTGTTGCAAAGATGTAATGTCGCTTTCCTGCCTCGCTAGTCTTATAGTTGGGGAGGGAGTTTTATAGGGGTGAACATGGAGTGACGGGCAGCGGCCATTCCCCTGACCTTGGCGACAGATTTGGCGACCTTGGCGACAAATCGATGATTACAGAAAATGCGACCCTTTTCTTGATATCTCTATTAGGAAAGAAAATACGCTCGAATGTACGAGAATACTCAATGTGACGTCACGGCCCATCGGGGAAAGTATATAAAGGTCTCACTTGGATTAGAGAGGTGTGTGGTGATACACTGGAACGACTTTGGAGTTTCGTCTGCAATGCTACCTAGGAAGCCGGTGAGCTGAGCTCTATTGAAAGTGCTGTTATTGTCGTTATTAGAGATTTGCTGACTGTTTGTGTTGCTAAATCTCGGAGTTTACTGTTATTACCTGTGAATTGTTGTCTGTTTACGATGCTAATCTGTGCAAGATCTATTGTTTCCTGTTACCTGTGCTACGTGTTTTCCCTGCACATTTGTGAATAAATCTTCATTCTCCATTATCCTGCGTGTTGGACTGTTTACACCATACACCCACAGAACGATTTTTGTAACACTATATTAATAAATGGCCAGACGTGGAAGTAACGGTCAAGTGGTTTGTTTGGCTGCGTGCCAAAGAGATTCATTCAGCGTTCTGTTTACGTCTATAAATTGGCATACACTGTTTTGAATTAATTTAGACAGGTTTTATGAGCTGAATTAGTTTTTTATTTATGCTGAAAAAATTCCGTTATGTTGATCCGTTACAGTATTCTCGCTTCGCCGATCAGTTAGAGGTTTTTTGAATCAGCGGATTATCGTTATTGCAACAAAGGTTAAGTATCTTTAAAATGTTTTACTATTTGCTTTTAATTATTTCTGATTTGAGTGTTAGTAAATGAGCTACTTAATTTATTTAATAATGAATGCTTTCTTTATTTGTGGTGCATTCTATTGCAAATCACTATTTGTTATCTTTAAAGTTTTGTACTAATTGCTTTTAAACTTCTGCTTTGAGTGTTGGTAAATGAGTTCTGTTTTTTAAGCTATTAAAATAGTTCTTGCATAAGATTTGAATTTGTGGTACATATTTTTATTTTGTAACTTTCGTTTCCGTTATAATAGTTCTTTCTTAAAAGTTGAATTTGATTTTGCATTATATTAATTAGACAGAACGAAAGTAATTTTTAAAAGTAAAGTTATTTTTTCATGCTGTGAATTTACACTGGTATATAAAAGACAAGGAACATTTCGTAAACTGCGTGAAATTTGCAGTTAATACGAAACTATGTTCTGAAATCAGTTCTGGAGAATCAACAGAGTATCATATACATATTACAGTGAAGATTCGCTCACGAGGGCAATTAGGGGGACTACCACAGAGGGATGAAGGCGAAAGTGGAGTTTCACCCATCCTGTTTCACAGAAAGCTGATAACGAGATGTAACTTTTACCAACGGTTATGGTTTAATGTGCATAATATTTGCATGCATATACAATATATGCATTTTCGTAAGCATAGCTCAAATATTCGGGAAGATATAAATGTTTCTTTAAAAAATCCCAAATTTTTCCGCATGTGTTTTGCTTATAACATGCAGAGTTTTCATTCAAATTATTCGAAATTTGCAGAACACTTGACAATATGTTACTGAAGTATTGTGTTAAGCTTTGAAGTAAATACGTTAAATATTAGAGGAAATATGAGTATTTGTACTAAATAATTTTTTACTGAGCATGTGCGAGACGCAGCGGAATTTTTCTTTCATAACTTGAAAGCCCGACATATGGAGCAACTTAAAAAAATCCAGGTGAATCCTATTAAAATCCTTTAATCTTCGAATGGTATTCGAGAAAATGCAATTTAAATAATGTATTTAATTTATAAGTGTTCATGGTATTCAGGATATTCAATTTTACTAAAATTCAATGTTAATGTTCGAAGATTCAAATTTAAAAAATATCAATTTGTACAAGAACCCTCACCAATTAGCGTCGCTTAAAGAGAAATTGAAATTCACCTCACTGAAATGCCGACAGCTTTCTGAAATTTAATGAGATTCAATTGGAATTTTTTTAAAAGTTGCTCTATATATCCGGCTTTGAAGTTATGAAAGAAAAATTCCGCTGCGTCTCGCACAAACCCTCATATTTCTTCTAATATTCAACGTATTTACTTCAAAGTTTAATACTATACTTCTGTAACATATTCTCAAGTGTTCTGCAAATTTCGAATAATTTGAATGAAAACTCTGCATGTTATAAGCAAAACACATGCGGAAAAATTTGGGATTTTTTAAAGAAACATTTATATTTTCCCGAATATTTGTGCTATGCTTACGAAAATGCATGTAAATATTATGCACATTAAACCACAACCATTGATAAAAGTTACATCTCGTTATCAGCTTTCTGTGAAACAGGATAAGTGAATCTCCATTTTCGCCTTCATCCCTTTCTGGTGGTCCCCTAATTGCCCTCGTGACCGAATCTTCACTGAAATATGTATATGATAGTCTATTGAATGTCACACGATTCTCCAGAACTGATTCTGAAACATAGTTTTCGTATTAATTGCAAATTTCTCGCAATTTATGAAATGTTCCTTAACTTTTGTATGCCAGTGTAGAATAACTTGGTTTTTTTAAAAGGGCTTCTTTCTTAAGATTTGAATTTGTGGTGCATTCTATATCGAAGCACTATTTGTTTCAATCCGATTTTAGTCATTAATTTTGATATATTTTCTAAAATTAAAGTTAGTGTCAATTAATTCATAATTTCTGGTTTTCATGCTTTTTTACTTTCTCGTATACGAAGTATACAAAGAGAAAACATTGCAATCGTCAAAAAATTCGAACTCGAGATTTTGTTGAGTCCCCACGTTTTAGACTTCCCTGAGTCCGAAAAGCACAATTTTGGAATTATGTTTGTCTGTGAAGACGATAACTCAAAAACTATTAAAGATGCACGGATGAAGTTTGGTATGTGGTCTTCACACATAATTTGTAGGTTTCTATAACATTTTAGACAAAATCCGTCCACGGGAAGTCTGTCTGCCTGTATGTCCGTGTTAATGTGAACGCGATAACTCAAAAATTAAATAGCTAGGTGGATAAAATTTGGTATACATTTTTAACATTAGGAATGTAGGTTTGTATCAAATTTTGGACCAAATTCGTCAAAGGTTTGACTGTCTGTCTGTATAATCGCATACTTTTGAACGCAATAACTTCTTTAAAAAATTACTTTCAATAATGAAATTTGGTATGTGGTCTTCTTATCTTAATGGTAGATTTGTGTCTAATTTTTGTGTCAATCCGTTAAAAAAAAGTGTTCAAATTGCGAATTTCGTTTTCTTTACCCAGCCTCATTGGTAATCACGTCGGCTTTTAATTTCACTTCCACATTGGACGACCTTCGGAATTCATGGTATGACGTTTCGCTTATTTCCCCCCCCCCTTCGTTCTGGGTTCTTCGCACTGCCTTTTAGCTCATTTTTTTTCTCTACATGTGTTAGGAGTATACGAGAAAGTTTAGGGGAGACCACTCCCGCTGGTTTGTTTTGTTTTTTAAACACTCTGTACTACAACTTTCGTTAATAAATCTGTGACAATGAGTTCTGAGATATTGTTGGCAAGCTAAAAGCCCGTCTTAGATGGGGCAAATCTTCTAGTAATTGATAAATGCCTTTTCTGTGGGATAAAAGATATAAGCATCCTAGATAACGTTATATTTGACAGATCTTAACTTTAAAAATTCGCAAATCAAATCAGCGGAAGATTTGGTTCCTCGACTTTCCCCCATCCTTATAAGATGGTCTGTTGGGCTTGATCGTATAGTGAAGATAATTGTGTATGTGTTTTGGACCAGTTCCAGTTAACGAATGAGTCACAAATGGGAAGAAAGTCTACAATTGTGGTGTCAAAACATCACACCGAATTTCATCTATTCATCTTGTTGCATTTTTGAGTTATGATATTTACATGCACGCGGATACAAAGGCAGATAGCAAGATAACCAGTTGACGGATTAGGTCTAAAATTTTCTGCAAGGACTTACAATGCTTATAATAAAAACAAATGCCCAATTTGAACCATCTAGCTAATAGCAGTTTTGAGCTATCGAGTTACCCTTGCACACACACGAACAAATTGACTTCAGGCTAATAGAGTTCGAACACAATTTGATACTTAAAAAATCTAAACTAAATATCAAATTGTTCTAAATTTCATTCTTCTATCTCGCACCATTTATGAGTTATCGTGTTTACAGACAGATATGTAGCCATAATTCCTAAAACATAACTTTTTCGGATTCATAGAGGTCTGAACATAAAGATTCATGAATGTCTTGAAGTTAAATGTTTTGCTCTTAGCAGCACTTTTGTCCTTATATACTTCAAATACTAGAAAGTAAAGCTCTGTCAAATTCATGCTCATATATTCAGTAGAGGGAATTAAATAACACGTGCGAAATGAAAGAACTGCTGAGATAATGCCAGAACAAAATAGATGGAGATCTCCAACAAACTTTTGATACTTGAATTTGCGGATTTTCTTTGATTTATTGGCTATTTGAAAAATTAGGATTAATGATTATCAGCTGTATGGAT
>BGPR01000068.1:1730534-1744485 GCA_013235015.1 Araneus ventricosus
CATAGATTTGCAAACGGCAGAATGATAAATGTTTAGTAACCGAATTCACTCCTCCTATCTAAAACCAAATAGTAACAACAATTTTATTCCTCTGCCGAGATCTACTTCACTTTTCACCTCAAAAGATGATTTGGTAATCATTCTGCTTTGTTGAGTCCATTTGATTATACTTCTAACTCGGTGCTAGATCGGGAAATTAATTCCCGATGCGGCTCATAAAGTACACGCAATTTCACAAATTCCTCTCGAGATATGAGTTGATATGGATTTATTGAATCACTTGTGCGGAAGATATGGTCGACTGAAAAGAAATCAATATTCAAGTCGAGCATTCAAGCGACGATTTGTTTTGTGAAGGACAGTATATTTTACATCTCAGTGATTGTTTCATAACTGTTTTTATTTGGCATAAAGCTATCTTATTGTTCTCAGATAAAAGTAATGATTTACTTAGAATTTTTGTTTTTTTTGGAATGATTTTTATCCATTTCTTTCTGTGTTTTCCCCCTTGTTCTGCAGCTTTTATGTTATCTGACTATGTGCAGTTTTATGATGTTTTTGATGTTTTGAGATTAAGCAAATGTGAATTAACACATTGAAATCGAATGAATTTAGATTAAATTATTGTCAAATATTATTAATTAGCGAATGAATTTCAACTGGGGAAAAGATAGTTGGCAAAAGAATATTTCATTTGCCGACAAGTAGCCGTTGTGCGTTAGATCTTCCATCTTTCTTTTTATTAGTGTTTTACTGCACTTGTTGGAGTTCTTAAAAAGTGGAATAACCCTTTGCGGATAGGTAATTTTTTGGAACACTAAGATCAGGTGGCGCACTTCTTGCACCATCTCGTTTCTTCCAACTCTACGCTTATTTAATTACACATAACTTTATTTTTTATGGTATAATAAGATTAGAAGTTGAATGGATGGATGATACAAACATTTGTGTTCGAGTTTGAGTCGCTATATTCTTCGTGAACTGGATTGTTCTCCAACTCAGTCTCAGAATTAGTTTTTAGGTCGCTGTACTCAGTCACTTCTCCATCGAGATATAATGCATCAGATTCGTCCTCAGCTGTTATTTTCTTAATTAATTCTTCAAAAACAGCCGAATATTGCTCAGTAGGGATAATTCCCCGCCGTTTCGTAATAGACGGTTAGGGTTATTGAGATCGTTTCATGTACTTTCAAGTCCGATAAGACCAAACTGACTGATTCATTATCAGTGGAAACTATCGGAACAAGTAGGAGGAATGTTAATACGAGGTTAGACGGGTGGCGAGATTTCGATAGTTTTCGAGAAACCTTCGATAGTTTTTATTCATCTTATGATAAATAATCACCGGCACACTCTATACGCTGTACCTGTCAGCAAAGGGTTAAGGATTCTAAGAACTTAAATTACATTAAATATTTTCTATATTAATATCTTTTTGTATTTATGACTACAACTATATTTTATTTTCTCTTATTGCTTAGACTAATGTAGGAGATCTGGTCCTTGTAATGATTTGGTATTCAATTCGCTAACATAGGGCTGAGGCGTACAAGGCCAGGGGAAACAATTTAAAAATTATTAATTTAATAATTTAATACCTAAGCATACGCTATATGATAAAAAAAAAACGCATGTGGAAATGACTCAAGCCAAAAGCGCTTAAACCTGATTGACCATTATTAGTTAGAATAATAACTTTCCTATAGTACAAGAAAGACAACTATAAGCTGTGAGTATAGACTTCGCTTAATTTAGAGGAAGTCGAGTTGAGATTTGGTTCAGGGAATTAGTGTTAAATTTCCCTCACTGTTTCTTCAATAATTCATTTTTTTGAATTATTGCTAGTATAGAAAGGTCGGGCATTTCTTAATGTATTGTGTCAAACTTATATCTTTCGAGGCTGAGTGCATTTTAAAATATATTTTAGATCTAATAAATAATTGTATCGCATGTTAACCTTGGAACAAACTGAACTGAAACTGTCATCATAAGTTTTTATCGTAATTGTAATTTATTTTTTTAATTAGCTTTTTGTAATTTAATTAGCTTTTTCTAAATTTTGTGTATTAAATTCTGAAAATAAAAATGACTACCGTCTAAAATGTAATAATAAGATAAAAAAAATTGAAAAAAGAAGAATATTTTGAGTTCAAGCTAATTCAAAGAATTGTGTATTGGAAAAGACGAAATAATAATACAAAACTTGCAATGATGTTGAAAAAAAACTATTCTGATCGATGATCTTTCTTTCTTTCGAAAATTACAGTTTTCTAAAAGAGTTTCCCTCTTTGGAAAACGATAAACTGTTATTTTTAGAAAATTTCTTGTAATATCAGAAGGAAAAGACTTTGAAAACCATTATGAGAAACCCTAGAGTTTCCAAAGCCTTTTGTTTTCTGTAAAAGAATTAACCTTTTGCATTACAATGTACCAAATAACTCTTTATTTTGAAAGATTTGAAGTTGATAAAAGATTCAGAATATATGTTTAATGCGCAATATAATATTTGGTTTACCTAACTAAATTTTAAAGGTCGTAGAATATGTTTGAGAAGTATTTAGATTTGAGCATTATTTGAACAGTAGATATTTTTTGTAAAATGATCTACAATGATTCAATATATTTTTATAGGGCAATATTTTGCCCAAAAACTTATTTTTGTGATGGTCATTTTTATTATATGCTGCGACAGTATCCTGCTTTTAGATAGGTATGCTGCTTATTTAACCCTTAAATGCAATTTTTAAGGTTGGAGTAAGTTCTCGCCAAATTTTTAGATTAAACAAAAACCTAGATGTTCCAATTTCTTCTCTCAAACCATAACTAAGTGTCTTGACTTGGTTATTCATTAATAATCAACAAAAAAGTGCCATCCAATAAGCTAAATGAATTTCATGTCTTAAATTAATATCACTCCCAAAGTTATTTTATTATACCTCCACTAGAAAAAAATTGCCTTTTAAATTATTAACTTGATTTTATCACATTTATAAAATGGAATCTTGTAGTTGATTTTTCACTTGCTTCTTGATGTTCTAGAGTTCTGAAATTTCGCACAGTCTTTGTTCTGAATGGCAATTATTTCAGAAACATTTGAAGCATTTTACATTAAAAAATTAGGTCAAAAATCCAAAATATGTAACTTTTACCAAAAAGTGATAAAAATTGAAGTTTTCTGAACTCGCATCTTGAGTATCATCTACTAGATTTATATTAATTAAATTTAAATTCTATATGGAAATATCGGAAATAAAAGTGCCTACGGAAAACAATTTTTTTTAATTAGACCTCATTTTATTAAATTATTAAATCGTAAAAAAACTGTGGAACATTTTTACTTTCCAGTATAAACGTCAAAAAATCCAATCTCTCCAGGAATCTTCACGTTTTAGATCTCCCTGTGTCCGAATCTTTCCTTAAGACAATACAGACATTCCTTCGACCCTACCACAGGTAGTTGTACCTCTGATGTAAAGCCAATAGTATAGGGAATCAAGACTGACAGTCCCAGTCTTGTACGGGGCCTTGATACTCTTTATCTCTAATGTAAATTTCTATATGTAATTTACAATTCTACTAGTATGAATTTTTGTAACCTGGACCCAACACACAACGGCCCAATTTTGTAGAGGGACCGCAACTGTAATACATCAATGTACAAACCTGTTTACTTTCTTTTAATGCACAGTTTTATTCTTTTGATCTAAATGTTCTCTTTTTCATGTTCTTATATATAAAATGTAATTTTTTCACTTGTTTTTCAATAAAGTTTCACGTATACCCAAATAACCGACAGGGAGCCATTCTGGCTCCGAGTTCGGGGGTATGCTGTGGTAATAATGTTAATATTGAGAAGCCAATTGTTAACGGCTTGTTTAACGTTATCATCTAAGCAAATACTGTTGTATTCGAAGATGCTGTTTAAGCTTGGGAATAAATGAAAGTTGGAAGGGGCCAAATCGCGACTACAGAGAGTATGTGACAGAAGTCTCCAGTGCCAGGAATCCAAGAGATTTCGCGTTCCATACAAAAAAAGGAATTACTGATCGCACTTCTTCCTTGTAAAATTCCAATCGGTTCTCAATTTTAAATGGATACCAATTGAGTGCATATTAATTCTTGTAGACAGAATAAATAATATAATAACGTTAACGTGTATTAATACTATCGCCATGTATTCACGACGATATAAGCAATTCATTTTATAGTAGAAAGGGAACATTACGCTCTGATAAACCCTCGTATATAACTCTCTGCGAATATGAAAAACGCTAACGCTATGAGTCAAAAACTCAATGGCTTAGACAAATGAAATTTGGTGTGTGGTCTCGTCACCAACATTGTAGATCTGTCTCAGATTTTAAAGCCAATCTACCGATTGCTCGAGATTTTCCTAGACACCCAAAATCCAGATTCAGTTTTCTTCATTGTATTACGAAGAACAAAACTCGCCATATTGTATCGGCATACGAGAAAAGTGGAAACGAGAAGAAAATAAAGAGCCTGTTAAAAGAAGAAAAGAGATAAAAGATTGTTTGTGTTAAATTATTCAATGTTTGTGGATCTAATGATATCAGCTGTCGGCAGGAGTGGCATTGGGAATGGAAATAATATTTCCTTGCGATTTCAAAAAAAGCACTCTGCTTTTACTTATTTGGTGGAGTTCTCTAGGGCATCAATGTTCTGTAGTTTCACGTTCGGTTTCACACGTGACCCTTTAGTAAGCCTTAGTGCTTTTCTATCGTATTAAATTCTCGTAACTTAGTGCACCCTCTACCGTCACTGTATACACTCATTATATTTGGCATCTATGAATTCTACTGTTCGATTCACTTGAAATAGCATTTTTTCACAATGATTTCAGGAAATCATTTGAGGTAAATTGATAGATTGCAGATAGTGGAACATAACGATTGTGCGAATCGAGGTGGTAGATTTGGCAAGAAATTTTATATTCCGAATGTCTTTCCATTAAATTATTATCTATCATGAACAGAAAGGTATTTAATCAATTTTATTCAATTTTGGGAAAAAAGTTCCTTTATAAAAACAGCAATATATGAAAAAAGGCTGTGGTTAATTTTGGCAGTATCTGAATCTTACAATTTCCTTGTATCAGCAGCCTAAATGTTCTGATAAAATAAAAAAGATTTTATCAACTAAAAATATTTTACTATCTTGGAAATAATTTAAAAAAATACAAACACACGTTCTGCAAATCCTTGGTTACAGACAGAGGATCAGTTTTTCTCCCTGGACAATTTTACTTGCTATTTTTTTCCGACTCCCATCACTGACGGCAAAACGACTTTAGCTGGTCATTCGGAAAAGATGGTGCAGACATCAGGAATAATCCCATCCTGAAGCACACGAATATGCATTCCTGAGGGAGAATATACCTGAATTCCTTTTGATCCTGCTGTTTCCTTAATCTCTTACTTATTCCCTTCGTTTTCTTACTTCAAGAAAGAAAGAGGGCAACCCATGAGTGCTTGTGGCCAAGGGAGGTGGGACCAATACAACCTCAGTTTCTTTTCTTCTCTCAGGTATGCTTCTACAGTAGAAACTGAACAAAATAACGCAATTTTAAAAGGTGTTTTTTTTTGCTCCTTTGTTTCTTTTCTTTTTTGTTTTCTGTTTCACAAAAAAAATCATGTTTTAAAGTTTCATTTCTCATATCTATTCCCTCATCGAATCCAACTAATAACTTAAAGCTGTAAAATATTTGAAATGTTTTCGTATTTTGTTCATGGAATGCGAAAATTGACCTTTCTGCGATCAGAATACATTAAAGAGAATGTAGATTCATTCCCCTTAAGGGCTCCAAGGTATTTAAGCAACGATATTTGCAGATTTTTTTTTATATAGTAGCAGCTAGATCTAGAAAACAAGGTTAAATTTATTCTCATTCACAAAATCGATTATAAAAGCTTGTCCGATGTTATTTCAATATTACTATTAAGCGAAATATTCAGGTTTTATTTCCTATGTAAAAGATATTCCTGATTACATTCACTCAAATCATACTTTAAACTTATTGATCGTCCAACGCGTGTCTTATCATCAATTTCAAATGGTAATAAAGTTAAGTTTATGTAATTAAACAAATTAAGCATTTTGATACATGAAGGCATTTTAATATTAAATAAACATTAATTATTGCAATGATAAAAATGCATATTCTTTATTTTTCCGTTTTATTTTATTTGGAAAACCAAATGAGAGCAACAAAGAAAAGTTAAATAGCCAATCGTATTCCTATTAATTTGCTCACCCAAAGAAGCTGTCCATTCAACATATTTAATATAACTTTACGAATCAAGAAAATTTACTTTCTTGAAAAAAGACTCAACGCACATCTGCCAAACCTAGGATACAAATAAAACGCCACAATTTTGTTAAGATATTTAAAATTGCGTGACATTTTATTCATTCCTCAGTGGCAGTAAGTATTCAACTGTCCTGTCGAACTGCAGGATGGTCCAGACTGGTGAAATAATCTCGTTCTTCACTTACGATGTTGCATTGCTGAGGCAGAATATCTTGGCATTCCTTTTTATTCTGCCGTTTCCACAATCCTCTACTTTTTTTTCTTCCAAGAAAAAAAAAAACATCCCGTGGGGAAGAAAAGCCAATACCACCTGTGCAAGTTTTTCCTATTTCACCACTCAACTGTGTCTTTACGACAAGAATTGCAAGGAAAGGTATGGTTTTTCTTGGGCAATTGTTTTGTTTCTTGCAATTTGGTTGCATCGGTTTCTTGTTTTCAGAATCATTGAATAAGTTCCCAGTGAATATGGTCTATTAATATATCTGTAAAATCGAATAAACGAAGTTAAAGATTTGTGGCGATTTTGCAAGTTTTTCCTATTTCGTCACTCAGCTGTGTCTTTACGACAAGAATTGCAAGAAAATTTATGGCTTTTCTTAGGCAATTGTTTCTTGCAATTTCTTGATTGAGTTTCTTGTTCTCACGATCATTGAATAACTTCCCTGTAAATATGTTCTATTAATTTCTCTACAAAATCGAATAAATGAAGTTAGAGATCTGCGACGATTTTGCATTATTTTTCCAATCTGACGTTTAATTATTTCAAGAAAATAACAAGATCGGGCGAGCTTCTCTATGTTGCATGTATTATGTATCTCGCAAATATGCATTTTTATACAGCAGTCAAATCTTTTAATCTAATGTGCAAATAGTTGCAAGAATAAAATAGATCGAGGCACGTGATAAATTAATTCAGAGTGCTTTTATTAATTTGCAAGCAGAAAACCCGATGCAGCCAACGTTTTTTTCAGGTCAACGGGGTCAGTTTGACGTGCTCCGCTGATTCAGTGAGAAACTTGCACCACAACATCAGAGTTATTGAATTTAAATGCAACATTTTTGTTTTCATAAGAAAGAGAGACTAAAGAATTTTAATGTTTGCTCTGAGAGACAGTTACTCGCAATGAAAGTTTTGATTATTTGAGAAATTATTGTTTGCTCAAGAAATGCAAAAATAAAGGTTTTATATTTGTGTGAGAAAAAGATCCTCTGATGGATGCTGAACGGAAATGTTCTTTTATTGAGGAAAAAGCTTATGGATAAATCGTAATAATTAGTAGATTTCACGTAAATGAATGTGATGCGCACAATGTTTCGTTTTAAAACATTATGGAAGACAAGAAATAGAGCAGTATCTACTAATAACAAAAGTGATTGTGTGTTTGTGTTGCATTAATAACTGTTACATGATGCTATTTCTCTCATTTAATCAGCCAGTATTCAAAATATACTGATGTAAATGTATGGACAAATGACAATGGGGATACAGCATAACGATCAAACGTCATATTATGATTCAATAAGTTATAACTTTTTTTTATCGGAAATAGCAATCTTCACAAAATGTCCGCTAAATCAATAAAGATAATCTGATACAATTACAGAGAATGAATCATTCCTTGGAGTGAGAGCAAAGTTTGTATTAGCACGGGAATTTTTTAAAAGTTTTTCATTAGAATTATTTACCTTTTTTGAACAAAAATATATTTTAGTATTTTCGTACGGTATAAGAATAAAAACCTTTTCATGTTTCTGTGTAAAAATGCCATATATGAAAAAGGAATTACTATGAATTTTGGAAATCTGAAACTTTAAAAAATTCTATATCGTCGTCGTCCAGGCAGAAGTCACTTAGTCCAGAAAACCCTCTTGACGGTCACTACAGTCAATTAGAATTTGCAATCACTTATTTCATGGTAAAAACCTGTTCTCAAAACTTCAGTAAACCAATCTTTGAGCTAAAAATCTGTAAACTAATTTTCACTGTTTATCATAAGGACTCAAAATAAATTAAATTTAAACTAACATCATCTTGATATTATAGTTTTGGACTTAGTAACTTTTGGCTGAATAGTTACGATATATCACCTTAAAAACCTTCAGAAAATATAAAAGAATTTCACAACTCAACAGATTTTCACATTTTTGAAAAACATTTAAAAAATCGAACGACAATTTCTGAAAATCACTGACTGCACATAGAAAGTCACTCTTTCTCCTAGGACACTTTTCCCAGTTATTTTTTTTTTCAATTTTCTCTCAGTGGTGACAAAAAAGCTCTTGCTGATCTTTCGGGGCAGAGGATGGTACAAACTGCAAAAATAATCCCATCCTTCAGCACACGAAGGCGCATTCGTAAATTCGTTTTGATTCTGCTGCTTTCTCAAATCCTCTTCCTTTTCCCTTCAGTGTTTCTTCCAGCAAAAAATAAAAGGGGGCATCCCATGGGAGGAAAAAACCAATATCACATGAGTGAATTTTCTTTCACCACTCAGAAATGTTTATACAGCAAGAACTGAAAAAAGAGAATAGTTTCCTAAGCTGTTGTCTTTCATTTATAATGTTTAAACTCTTAATTTTTATTTCACTGGAACAAATTGCCCTGAAAAAGAACTATTTCACATACCCAACTCTAAATGTAATTCAGTTTCTAATTGAAAGGTGTAAAACATTTGAAATAACTTCGTAGATGATTTTTATAATAAAAAATTACTATTTTAGTTTTGTGTTTAATTTTTAGATACAGGAGTTACCTTTTATGTGAATAGAATAGTTTTGAGTGCCCCGATTCAGGACAAGAACATAAGAATACCCAAATATTTAATCAGGAAAATGTATTGATTTTATTATTAATAATATAAAAGCGGAATCTTGAATACAAAGCAGAATTTATTTTTATTTACAAAATCTATTATAAGAATTTGACAGGATAGCATCATACGATAAATTGTAAGAGTAGTATTAATATTTTAAAAATTAATCGCTTAAGAAAAATATGCGACACGAGATTTTCTTGATTCTGTTTACTCAAATCAACTTTTAAGTACATAAATCGAAAAGTACGTGTTTCATCATTAATTATTATAAATACTAGTTAAGTTCAGTTCATATCATTGATCAAATTTAATAATTATATTGATGAGAAAATTTTTAAATTGTTTTAAAATATATGAAATTGAATAGTTAAAATTACATATAATTTGTCTATTTTTACCTTTATAATATTTTTAAGAAATCAAATGTCAGGAATGAAAAAAGAAGTGATATAAACTTGTCAATATCTTTTTCCTACCGATTTATCATAACGCCAAACGCTCTTTAGCCAGCATATAATAATAAAAGTAAAATTATAAAATTCAAGAATCAATATAATTTACTTTCTTGGAAAACAGACCCAACTTTCTATTTGCCCTTCCTTGGACACAAGTAAAAAAAAATACAATTTTGAGATATTTATTTCAATGGTGGCGAAACGAATTCAGCTGCCGGAATGAAACATGGTCAACACTTCTGAAATAATTCTTTCTTATGCTACGCGAAGGCGCATTTCTAAGGGAGAATATCTTGGCATTCCTTTTAATCCTGCCGTTTTCTTAATCCTCTGCATTTTTTTCTACCAAGAAAGAAAAGAGGACACCCCATGGGGAAGAAAAGCCAATACCACATGTGAGAGTTTTTCCGTTTTCGCAAATCAGCTACCCCTCTGCAGCAAGACTTGCACTAAAAGATGTGGTTTTCTTGGTCGTTTCTTTTGTTTCTCACTGTTTGTTTGCTTGGGTTTCTTGTTTTCCGGATCGCTGAAACAGTACTCAACACTGTTGTGTTGAGATATCAACGACTAAATAAAAGGAAATAAGTAAATAAATATGGAAAAACATTTGAAACAATTCTGCATTATTTTAATTGAATGGTAGAAAATCTTAGAAGAGTATCACTGAAAAATGCTGTCTATAAATATTATTCCGACTTAATATATTTAAATTTGAAGTAAATGTTTGAACTAATTTTTATAAATGCGTTTTCGAATATTTTCATTTGATGATTATTTTCAATAAGCATAAAGCAGTTTCAGCGTTAAATATCTTAAGACAACTCAATAGAAACTGGCATTTTCCAATTACGTTTACTGGAATGACTGCTTTAAGATATTGTCAGTGTTTTCTCTAGTATTAATTTTAAAATAATAGCTATTAAGAGATAAGATAAAACTTTTCAGCTAATGAAGCATAGGAGATTAAACATTCTTACAAACAGAGCATAGCATTTAAAATCAATGTTACATAAAACACAGGAAAGTACAATGAAATATATGACATCTAGTTATTTTTTTTCTTTCATTGTAATATTAATTAACGTTTCTGAAGAAATAAATTAGAAAAAAGAATCTTAAAAAAATTAAAGATTGATGCAAAAATTGTGACAACAACCACTGGTTTGGAGATATACAGCTGACAACTCTAAAACCTTAATAATACTTTATATATTGAATTATTTTTTTGAGCATTATGCAGTCAGGAGAAAAAGTAGTGCATGGATTGTGAGACAAAATTTTCATTGACTATCTTTCTTTCCTATTTACCATATTTGCAAAAAATGCTCTGCTCAGATATGGACGAATTCAGTACACCAGATATAACTTTCTCGAAAAAAGGGTAAAAATAAATTCTTAAGCAAATCTACTCATCCCTGGTTCCAGACAATATTTCTGTAAGGACACATTTGTCCCTAATTTCTTTTTCTTTCCGTCAGTGGTGGCAGAACAACTTCATCTGATCGGTCAGAGCGAAGAATGGTCCAGATTGGAGAAATAATCCCATCATGCAGCATTCGTGAGTGCATTCCTGAGGGAGAATATCTTGGAATTCCTTTTAATCCTACCGCTTCCTTAATCCCTTGAGTTTTTTCACCGTGAGAGAAGGCATCCCTTAGGAAATTGAAGGTAATACCACCATCGAAATCTTTTCACACCTCTCACTCGTGTTTCTAGAGCAGGATTAACACTAAAGGTTGTATGTTTGCTTAGGTGTTTGTTTTTCATTGCTCGATTTTTTTTTTGGATTGCTGGAAAATTTGTAAAAAAATGGTTTTTTTGTCAGTTATCAGTGGCTTAGTCGAATCGAAGAGAAAATGGAGCGAAGTATTTGATATATTTATGAAAATTAGTTTTTAATGAAAAGCTTCCTAATGTTGGGAAGGAATAAAATCAATAAGCTGATATGTCATCGCTTTAAACTTTAGCAAAATATTATCTGGGAAATCTGTTACCCGTAATATTATGCTGATTGGTATCTATAAAATTGCAATAAATATTTCATTTCCCTTTAATTTGTTTTTCAAATTTATTATTTTTCATTTTAGACAATTTTTATTAGGTATAAAATATTTTTTAAAGTGAAATACCTTGCGAGTAACGTTCCGATCTTTGATTTTGTTGCTGATTTTTACTCTAATAAGAACCATAAAGATATTTCACAAGTTTTAAAATTTTATTATTAATTTGAAATGCCCTTAATAAGCAAGTTTTTAATTTTTCAGATGGCATTTAAGCTAATTTCAATAAATTTCCTCTTCAAAATATTTTAAAATTCCTTAAAATAAACCAGAAAGAAATAAAAAGGAAGTATTTGACATGTATTGTATATGTTCTTTCGTTCTTATATTGATTATCAATTTTGGCTAAATTAATAAGGAACATGAACTTAAATCTGTCACAGGATTTGTGCAAAATATTTCAAAATGAATAATTTTTCCTGAAAACTAATTACGTAAAAGTATAGTTTTTTTTCATTTCTTTCGCATTGTTTATTTTCTTTGAAAAACTAAGCAATGCAAGAAAAAATAATGACATGGGAAATTCATACTGATCAATTTCCTAAGATTTTTTTAAATCTGAAAATAAACTTCAGAATGCATTTCCTAACTAAAGGAAATACACTTATTGGCAGAAAATGCGAAAATATTCCTACTCACTTTCTACAAGTCCTTGGTTGCATGCGGAATGACACCATTTCCGTCAAGACAGTTTGGACGTTTCTTCTATTTATGTTCCTTAGTGACTGCAAAACGACTTTAAATGATGTGTCGTAGTACGGTGCAGACTGCAGAAATAATCCCATCCTGCAGCATAGGAAGGTGCATTCCTGAGGGAGAATATATCGAAATTCCTTTTGATCCTACCGCTTCCTTAATCCTCTAAGTTTTTTTTATCTGCCAAGAAAGAAAAGAGGGCATCCCGTGGGGAAGAAAAGCCAATACCACCTGTGAGCGTTTTTATTTTTTTCACCAGTCAGCCATGTTCTCTTGAGCAAGAATTGCTCAAAAGGATGTGGTTTTCTAACGTTTTGTTTTTCATTTTTGCTACTTGGTTTTTGGATTACTGGAAAAACCTGATGTGCTTCGTTTCAGTTACGTGCTTAATTTATGCTCTTTTTAGGCTTAAGAATTTTCAAGATCCCTGGTCTACCATATTTATTAAATACCTTGTATAAAATAAAAGTCATCTAGTAGATAATTTAAAGATTATCTTAACATGTTTCAATTCAAAAAATGACGAACATTAATTAGATTAGACCAAGATAATAATGTAAATAATTATGATAGCGTAGAGGTGGAAAAATATATCAAACACATTACACAGATTTAAAACCAATACAAAACCAAAATTCTTAATAAAAGAATTATGTTGTTAGGATGAAATATATTTTAAAAGCACTATATAAAGCAACTAAAACTTTTTCAAAGCAACAAACAATTATTTTTAAATTTATGAACAGTAAGCAAAGCGCAATATTTACAAATTTGTTATTGTGAAGTGGAAAAATATATCCAAACACATTAGGCAAGATTTAAAAACAACACAAAACCAAATTCTTAATAAAATTATATTGTTATTGGATTAGAAATATATTACAAAATATATAAAGCAAAGAAACTTAAAACTTTTTAAACAGCAAACAGATTATTTTTTAATTATGAAGCAAAAGCGGCGCAATATATCCCACAAATTTATCTTGAAGAACCACTTATGATACTAATCAAGGAAATTTTAGTAATAACAAGCATGAATCATTCTAATCCTCCGTTACTCTCAATCATTGGTTAAACTTAAGATTGTGGTACGGTCTCATCGAGCTCGGTAAATATTCGCAATGGTTAAAATGCTCAAAAACAGTTCATGCCATCTTGGATAGCGGTTTCGTTTGAGACATTCAATCTTCTTCAATAAATTTTGTGGGTAATAGCCATTTGGCGAGTTCTTGAAAAAATTATACATACAGTATTGCATATTTATTAGATATCGCTTACTAACGTGGGTTAATTAGATCTAAGATATGCAAATAAAAAATTTCTAAAAAATTTGTTTTGACAATCTAAAAGAAGTGATGAAATTTTCAAAATTGAAATATGATGGAGGAAAAATTATATTGCAGGCTATCTGTTTTAAGAAAAGATAGCTTTTAAACCTTCTTTCTTTGTTATAAAGCTTTAACAATACTAATGTATTCATTATAATTCAATTGCTCATCCAAAATACGATATATTAAATCACTTAAATGTTTTTATTCCTTTCAGTGACCATTTAGATTTAACTGAACATTTGAAATAGAACATATTCTACAA
>BGPR01000068.1:1747866-1776584 GCA_013235015.1 Araneus ventricosus
ACAAAACGTTAGAAAACCACATCCTTTGAGACATTCTGCTCAAGAGAATACGCTGACTGGTGAAAAAAAAAATAAACGTCATAGGGTGGTTCATTTTCTTCCCCACGGATGCCCTCTTTCTTTCTTGCAGATAAAAAAAACTGAGGATTAAGGGAGTGGATAAAGGAATTTCGTATATTCTCCCTCAGGAATGCACCTTCTATGTGCAGGATGGGATTATTTCTGCAGTCTGCACCGTACCGACACATCATTTAAAGTCGTTTTGCAGTCAATAGAACATAAATGAAAGAAACGTCCAAACTGTCTTGACGGAAATGTAGGTCATTCCGCATGCAACTAAGGACTGTAGAAAGTGAGAGTAATACGCAACCGAACGAAGTAACAGTTTTGTTTTTCATTTTTGCTACTTGGTTTTTGGATTACTGGAAAAACTGTAGAATATGTTCTATTTCAAATGTCTGTGGTTGCGTTAAATCTAAATGGTCACTGAAAGGAATAAAACATTTAAGTGATTTAATATATCGTATTTTGGATGAGCAATTGAATTATACATGAATACATTAGTATTGTTAAAGCTTTACACCAAAGAAAGAAGGTTTAAAAAGTTACCTTTTCTTAAAACAGATAGCCTGCAATATAATTTTTCCTGTTAACATCATACTTCTAATGCTTAAAAATTTCACTACTTCTTTTTAATTGATTGTCAAAAACAAATTTTTATTTAGAAATTTTTTTTTATTTGCACTTAGATCTTAATTAACCCTACGTTAGTAGCGATATCTAATAAATATGCAATACTGTACGGTATAATTTTTTCAAGCGATAACTCGCCAAATGTGGCCATCCACAAAATTTATTTGCAAAGAAGATTGAATGTTTCTCAAACGAAACCGCTATCCAAGATGGCGACCGTTTTGCGAGCATTTTAACTATTGGCGAATATTTACCGAGCTCTGCGATGAGACCGTACCACAATCTTAAGTTTAACCAATGATTGAGAGTAACGGAGGATTAATAGAATCGATTCATGCTTACGTGATACTAAAATTTCCTTGATTAGTATCATAAGTGGTTCTTCACAATATAAATTTGTGGATATATTGCGCTTTTGCACTTTTGTTCATAAATTTAAAAATAATTCGTTTGCTGTTTAAAAAAGTTTTAAGTTTTTGCTTTATATATGCTTTGGTAATATATTTCTAATCCTAACAACATAATTTTTATTAAGAATTTTGGTTTTGTATTGGTTTTTAAATCTTGTGTAATGTGTTTGACATATTTTTCCACTTACGCTATCATAATTATTGTTTACATTATTACTTGGTCTAATCTAATTAATGTTCGCATTTTTTGAATTAAAAATATGTTAAGATAATTCTACTTAAATTATCTACTAGATGACTTTTTATTTTATACAAGGTATTTAATAAATATGTAGACCAGGGATCTTGAAAATTCTTTAAGCCTAAAAGAGCATAAATTAAAGTATAAAACAGTTTTAAGAATTTATATTCGAATTTTTATAATCCACATATTTGATAACACAGGGTGGTTAAGAAAATCTTTTTATTTATATTTTACATTATAACAGCTTAACAATAACGCATGTCTCCTACTCAATAAATTTGCACAAAATATAAGCTCAACAATGTTTCACAACAACCGATTCTTAACGACAGGAGTATGCGTAGTGTGCCATAAGTGGAACTTGCAGTAACACGTCAAACGACATGCATAATTTTGTTTAATATGTAACGCGTATTAAAATTGCCTCTGAAAATTGTTCTGTGAACTTCAGTTGTAGAACATATAATTTTATTTCCAATAAAAAAGTTTTATAAGTACTTATATATTTTTAAATAATATTGAAATGATAATCTACATCATTATAAGCAAACTGGCAAAAGGACGCATTAGCATAAGCAATGGCAATAAGGTCATTTTTATAAATGTTACTTTTTTTAAATGCAGGCATTACCTGAATCTATGTTCCAAATAAATATTATGGAATTTTGGGAATATGCATATTCACGGTAGTATGATTGGTGAAATTAAATCATCGCCTTTGATACATTTTATTGCAGAGTTGCAGTACCCTTTTGGAATTATGGATTGCTACGTAAAAAATATTCTCGCGTGAGTTGCACGATTTATCTTACGTACGCAACTCTAAAAAAAATTTTGTATCTCGAATGAAATTATCCTTGATACAAAAAAGTTTAAAGTTGTAATTTTGGTAATATCTTCTGCATTAAACTTCATTGCTTCATTCAGAATGTTATAATAAAAAAGAATTTCATAACTGAAGACGTTTTTAGTCTCTCAAAAGAAAGAAAAACTTTGTTCACTGATAAAAAATTCCTGTGTAGAAATAGAATGTCACTCATTTCGCTAGGATACTTTGAGAAGTTCTTTTTTCTATTCGTCAGTGGCGGTAGAGCAACTAAACTTGATCTGTTAAAGCGAAGGATAGTCCTAACTTGAGAAATAATCCATTTATATAGTATTCGAAGTTGTATTTATGATGTAGGATATCTTGGAATCCCTTTTAATCTTACCATTCCTTTAATTCCCTGAATTTTTTTACCAAGAAATAAAAGAAAGCACTTTACGGGGGGAAAAGTCAGTACCACTTGTGAGAGTCTTTTTCTTCTAACTATTCGGCACTGCTTCTAGATGAACGATCGCACAAAATTATGCGGTTTTCTTCGGTATTTGATTTTGATTCTCCACGCTTCGTGTCTTGTTTCCTGGATCGCTGGGAAAATTCTTCATGAAGATCTTTTACTTTTATTCAGATTCTTCTGTTTCTATTCAAATCTAATATTTACTTGAAAAAAGTTATACATTTGAAATGATTTTATTTTTCGTTTAGTTTAGTTAAGAAGGGAAGTTTCCATTTTTCAGTTTAAAAGCATGCACTTTCGAAAACAAAAATTGATAACCATAAATAAAAACTTGCCGAATTAGAAGATATTCAGGAAAATGAGTGAACCGATAATCAACAATATCAAAATGAGCGCCGAGATCCATACAAGATCTCATTATGAACATATAGTACGTTGCAACCTCACGATCGGCGAATGCTGTTAATTAACTATTTAACTTTTGACTCCAAGTAACTCAAGAATCTGCTTACTTTTACACGTATCTCGTACTAGAGATGTCACCCTGGAAGGCAACACTGACCTCATCATTAAAAGTCTTATGTGTTGCAGGCTCACACGGATATACGTCGTGTCACAGGCGATGGAACTGTTTACAAGCTGCTCTACTTTCACTGTGCCTCTCAGCAAGTCAAGAATCTATTTACTTATACGGAAGTTTCGAATCCTGGTACAAGAAGAGCCACTCTGATAGTCGAAAATGACTCCACCAAAAACGTCTCATGCGTTTCATTCTCATATATATATATATATATATATATATATGTGTGTGTGTCCTATCATCGATGATGTGGCCGTTAACCAGTTACCCTAGTTTTATTATTCATCCAAGCAAGTCAAGAATCTGCTTACTTATACACAGCTTCGATTCTTCATACTCTAAGTGACCCCCCATGAGGAGTTAAAACATTGATACAAAATTATCTAAGTTTTTCTTAGTATTGAAATGATGATTTACATTATTAGTAGAAAAAGTGACGAGAGGACACATTATTATAAACAACAACAATAAGGCAGATTTTGATGTAATTGTCTGATTTACAAAGAATTCTTACCTTAAATGAATCCATGATTCAGACAAGGTAACTTTGAAAATTCGACTATTTGCAGGGTTCTACTAATACATGACAGCATGAGATCCAACAAAGAAAAATTGGCTGAGATGTGATTTAGGATAGAATATTTTCTTAAATTTTATTGCTTCGGAAATATAAATGGCATGAAAAATAAGATATTTTGCTTATATTAAGTAACAAAGTAGGAAATTCTGTAATATTTAAATAACATAAAAATCAACATGCAATATAAAAAACCAGGAACAGTGAATTTTGGTTAAATTTTAATCTTACCAATTCATGGCTTGCCAAAAAGGGTTGAAAATTTTTGTCTTCCTACAGAATGACACTATTTCTCTGTCATGATTATTCTTGCTACTATTTTTTCCTATTCATCAGTGTTATGACAAGCATTTTAGTTGATGTGTCGAAGCAAAGGATGGGGAAGAAGGACTTGAGAAATAATTAAATACTATAGAATAAGAAAGAAGCGATTCTGAAGGAAAATATCTTTGCATTCTTTTTGATCCCATCATTTCCTTTATCCCCTGAATTTTTTTCCTTCCCAGGCAGAAAAAAAGAGGCCATCCCATGGGGATGAAAAGCCAATACCACCTGTGGGAAGAGTTTCCTCCTTCTGCTCATCGATGTTTCTATAATTGGACAAAATGATGTGGTTTCTTTGGGTTTTCTTCTTATCCTTATTGCGTGGTTACTTTTGTTTCTCGGTTTCTGATGATTAGAGAAATGAGCGAGATTTTACTTCCATCATTTACAACTTAATCATATCAAACAGATAATTGAAAGTAACAAAATACTAGTCGACATCGGTGACCAGCTGTTCGCCCGTAATATTAATAGCCTATGGCTATGCTTGCAACTTGGTGAAACAAATTGGCGAATTAGCGGTTGTAGAGGATGACGGATTCCACCAAAGTTTTATATTGCGGTATATCTTGAAAATGGAGAATGTTGGGCGGCAGGTGATCCATGATGACATATCTAGGGGTCATAAGTTTTCATATATAATATCAATTTTCGATATCGATCCATTGGTTGGGGGATTGGTCCTTTGGTTATACCAATTATTTAAAATTCATAAATGAAATGACTTTACATTTTATTTTCTTGATATGAAAATGAATTTATGCATGTATAAAATGATTATAAAAGAGACGTATATTAAATTAACATTATTTGTAATATTATTTCTCTACTAAGATGATACGTTTTAGATAACAAAGGCACTGCTAGATGGGTAAACCATTGCTCTCTCTTGCTGCATGATGGCTGAAATTCTATGTGTTCTGAATTGTTCGAAAGATCCATGACGAAAATCTTTTCGTTAGAAATTAGCAATTTAGTTAAGTATGTTATCTAAATGAATAAAATATATAAAACAATTACATTTCAGTTTCTAGATATGAAAATGATACATGGTTTGAATAGCATCGTGAATGTCCTGCATCTAATAATGAAATAATTCAGTCCTAGATTAACGTTTTTTATAAAAAGATGCCGGCATGTTAATTTCGATAATAATAAGATGCGCCAAAACTTTAAATTTTTTTCATAAGATCAATAGTAAAAAGCCTTGTTTAAAGATAGTTTTCTTTGTCGCAGTATAATTCTAAAAATTATTGCTATTAAAGTAAATTATTTTATTTACTTCGAATGATGACATTTACTGCATTTAGTGTTTTAATAATGCTTTTCAAACTTTTATTGAAAAACATTTATTAACTTACTTTCAATTATAAATGTTGATGATATATTATTTAATATTTTTTAATTATATTCAAGTGACACTACAATATTTTTGGTAGAAAATTAACTAAGGGCAAATTATTATAAGCAGTAGTAATAGGGTCGATTTTTTTGCGTTACCTGTTAATTATGGACCTAGTAATTCCATTGCAAGAATATGTGATTTGACCTTGGAAAAGTTTAAGGCAATATCATTCAAGAAAAGTAAATCATAGTCTAAGATAGAATTTGTTCAAAACTTCGTTTTTGAATCTTATTTTCATTTGTCTGCGACACAAAAAATGACGTATTTTGCGTATAATATGTGATATCTGAAAGATAATATTATTCAGTTTCATTAAATAGCAAACAAAAAAACAGAAGAAACAAGTATGGTAAATTTTGGTAATATATTGCTCCAGTCAATTCACTAAATCATCATAAACTTTTCAAAAAATACACGAGGTTCTTATTTTATTTTATTTAATTACTTTTTTGGAAAAAAAAGTAGAAAGTTCTTTACACATTCTACAAATCACTTACTGGTAATGAAATGACACTATTCCTGTTAAGACACTTCTGATCTTTACTTTTTTTTACTTTTTACGTCAATTGCTGCAAAATAGTATCTTCTGACGCATGAGAACGATGGATGGTTCAAATCCCATCTTGCTGCATACAAATACATTCCTGAGGGAGAATATCTTGGAATTTCTTCTGAGCTTACCTCTTCCTTAATCCTTTGCGTATATTCGTTCAGCCAGGAAAGAAAAGAGGGAATCCAACGGGGAGAAAATGCCAATACCACCTGTGGAGAATTTTTTTACGGTCGCCACTCAACAATGTTTTCAGAACAAGAATTGCACACGAAGATGTGGCTTTCTTGAGAGTTGGTTTTTGATTCTCGATTCTTCGTCCCTTTGAATTCTGATTTTTCGGATTGCTAGGAAAATTTTAGTTAAAAGTGTTTTATTACAGTAATCCAAGCTTTAATGAAATCTTTTAGATAAATGAATTGAAAAATCTTGTTTTGAAAGTGAATCTTTAATATTTCGCGCTGAAATCTTTTTACATTTATTTTTCTAACTATTGAAATTCATTTATATGTGACATGTTGGGAAGAAAGGATGTTAATGGTCGAAAAAGCAATTTTAGTGTTCTTACGATTTCTTTACCTTCAAAACCTCGTCTTTCACATGGAAACAGTACTAAGTCATGAATTTTTTTTTCCTATATTAGATAAGTAAGTAGATATTCGTTTGTAAAAAAACCAAAATTGCATCGATACGGAAGAAAGGAATTTAGTGGACCACAATATTTATTTGAGAATTTCGACGGTGTTTATACGTTGAGTACCTGCTTTTTAGAGAGAATGGGCGAAATTGGCATGGATCCAATTAGCACAAGATACTCTACAACAGTGGTTCCCAACCTATTGTCCGCGGCCGACAAGTGGGCCTCGTGTAGCTTATTAGTGGTCAGCGGACCGCTAGTCAAGTGTCAAAATCAGGGGAGCTCATTTGAACTATCATGTGACCAGACTCTAAAATCGTTCTTTAGAACAATATCATTGGTCCTGCTCTGTAAAAATGTTCAGCAACAGAGAGTATCCAGCAATTGCTAAACTTGCACTGAGACATTTGGTGGGGTTCTCGACCACTTATCTGTGTTAAAGTGTTTTCTCAATGTTTTTTTGAAACATAAGTACAGACACAAACTGAATGTAGAAAGCGAATTGAGGCTGAAACTGTCAAGTTTTAATCCAGATATTGACTCTCTTGGGGGTGGGGGGACAATATCAAAAATCCCATTGAGTTTTTATTATTTTGAATTTTGACTGCTTGTTTTTGATTTCTATTACATTGTGACAGCTAAGTAACAACAATAAAGTTTTTTGCTTTAAATAAAAAGAAATATAATTTTAATCCTTTTACAATAAGCTTTACTAATTACTGACATATACGTGCATATAATATATATTAACCGCTTAACTTAACAGCCCGAGAATACTCGTGCATCGAATTATCGAAATTTTAGTCTTATAAACTAAAATTGAATCATTAATTAGCTTTATAATTTGACACAAAAAATATATAGGATCCATAAACATCTTAAGTATCCTATGCCTTCTTAGATGAATGAAAACGACAGCCCCTTTCCAAAACAGGAGGGGTCATCTTATCAGATAGCAAAGAAAACTATTCAGTTATGTGGTTAAATGTGTTTATATATGCGTATTATATGTATTTGTAATTTTTACTTGCATATTAGTTAGTGGGCCTCAAAATATTTTTTACACAATAGGTGGTCCGCACAACCCAAAAGGTTGAGAATCGCTGCTCTACAATATTCATGCTTTACGATTTTACACGGCATTCGAAATATCGTAGCAACATCATGGAGATATCGTAAGATATCTTAGGTTAACTGGGACACTGGCCAAGCTTTAAACACGTTTTTTTCTCGCATATTGCATTTTACCCACTAAACACCTTCTTCCCAGCATATTTCATATGAATTGAACAGTAGTGAGAAATCCTATATCAAAGGATGAAACAACAAAAGGAAAATATTATGTACAGCAATTGACCTGTAATATAGACATCTAGTTCCCAATATCAAATGAATATTGCATAAAAATTTACCTTAATTTCTTTAATTAAGACATAATACAAAAGATAATCTGTCTTATTTGCCGTAAATTTACAAAAAATATATTTGTAGAAAAATTTCTTGTATTTGCTTTGGATGATTACGTCCAGTTCAGTTATGTTTCAATGAGGCTCAACAATTGTATTCTTAAAATAAATGTTTTATCTTTCAAGTTACATGTCCTTAAGACGCACCTACATGTTTTATTTATGTGGAATTATATTAAAATTGTAATATAAATTATTAGTAAAATCCCGTGAGAGAAACATTGATTGAAGCAAGAGTAATTGGGCTGATTTCTTTAAAGTTTCGTAAACCTTATAGTGATGGCTCAGTATGTTTCGGGAGATCAGATGCTTATAATTTAACGGCGAGGAAAGCCGTTTCGTTTTAAGGAGTCAATGTCGTTAATTCTTTCCGTGCATTAACTTTGGTTGAAACAGAAAAAAAGTTTGTTGAACCGCAGGGATTGGCCGATGAATGATAGCATGGTTAAGAAACCATCTTCAGAGATGCATTTAGTTGTAATTTTTTCTTTCTAATTTCACTTCTTTTATTTTCAAGTTATGAAATGGCATCCAAAAAATATCGTTTCATGCCTTCGATATACGATCACAAAAATTATTCGGCATGATTAATTTCTTCAAAAAAGTTATACGAAAAGCAAAAAACAAATAAATTGAATTTTGGAAATATCCTTTTAATCCCCGTTTTGCACGAATTTCATTAGCAGACAGATTCTTACTTTCGGAAAAATTAATTCAAGTCCCTGCGCACTCTCTGCAAATCCCTGCCTGCCGATAAAATGACACTATTTCAGTCAAGAAACTGCTGCCGATTTATTTCTTTTTTTCCCCTTATTCCTCTCAGTGGTCTCTTAGAGTAGGAGATGATCCTAACTGGAAAAATATCCCTTCTTATAGTGTAGGTTGGTATTCCTAAGGGTGAATATCTTGGAATTCCTTTAGCTCCCACAGTTTCCCTAACACCACGCAATTTTTTTGTATCAAGCGAGAAAAGAAACCATCCCATGGGGAGCAAAAGCCAACACCACCTGTGAAAGTTTTCTTCCCACCACTCACCGTGTTTCTAGAGCAAGATTTGCACAAAATGATGTGGTTTTCTTTGGTGTTTGATTCTGATTAGCTTTTTAGATCTCTTGTTACGTGAATCGCTGGAAAAGTTCATGAAGAATATAGTTTACTCCACATTTATATGATTCTTTATTTTAGACTAGTTTATCAGCAGCCTGCAAGAAGAAAAAAGATTTAGAATCTAGTTATACAATTAACAACATTTATTACATTTGAATGTAGTTGCACCAAAATTCTTCAATTTCATTAAAAGTTAATAGCTGGAATTACATGAGTTACCTGATATTTGTTGATAAATTGAAACAAAGGTGGCAGTTTTAAATAAAAAAGCTTTAAATCAACATCTCCCGTTCTAACAGGCATTTGAGTTAGGTTTAGCATAAGTCATTTATTTAAAATACAAATTATTGAATGTAGTTGTATCAAGATTCTACCATTATTTATTTGTATGTTGTATATTTTTAAAAGGATATAACTTGAAACGGGAAAGCTCGAAATATTGAGTTGACTGGCTTTAATAAATTAACAGTAATGGTAAAAATAAAGTCATTTATTCAATACTGCAAATTTTCCATTTCGATAACACTTGCCTACAAAACTTTTTGTCTGGGGTTTACATGAATTTATGTAAATTATATGTATATTTAATTATATTATATGATATGGCCTATTTCAAAAATAACATCCATTTTTTCTGTATACTATAACGGTTTTTACAATTGTGGAACAAATAATTTCGAATTTGAGACATTTTTAAAACCGATCGTATATATAATCTGAAAAATATTAAATATTTTAATAAAATTTACTTATAAAACATACTTATAAAAATTCAAATAAATAATAATAAAGTCAGATATGAACCTAAAAAGAAATTGCATTATACAAATTACACAAATTTATTTCACTTTTCTTCAGATGGGACATCCCGAAAGTAATCTGCCGCGATATTCACATTCCGTTGTCTTTGATATCGTTTATCCATGCATTTTATATCTTGGGGAAATATCTGACCCTCTTCCTCACTAAACACATCGAGATTTTCAGGAAAATACTCAAGATGGGAGTGCAAATATGTATTTTTAAGTTCATATTTCAACCCAGTTCATATTTCCCCCAGCATGTCTTCCATTATCTCTGTATAGAAGGTTCCTTAATTTCTAAATAACGTCTTTGAAACTAACCCATGATTTTTTTTCATGATCTATTTCATTTTTCACACAAATTTTCAATCCTACATTAACCCTCTTATATCTGAGCCGTCTAACAAACCTTCTTGAATCTTAACTTCCGATAAATGTGGAAAAATTTCAAATAAATATAGAAAACAATTTTCATTTTGATCCAAAGCTTTGAACCCTGATTTTAGATGTAAAAATAGAAATGTTTTAGATCCACTAAGTTCTGTTGAATCACATTCATTGACCATAGATTTAAATTGTTTCTTGGAGGCATTCTTTTCCTTAGCCGATGTTGGTTTTTAAATCTACTCTCCCACTCGCATAGGAAAGAGGATATTTTTCTATAGCCATCTTGCTGGTCTACTAATATGGCTGAAATTTTATAATTCCCACAAATTTACCATTTAAATTCTTGATATTTTATTTAAATGATGATAAAATTAAGGTATTCGTATGATTCTTTTAAAATTACTGAATGAGCTACAGGAATTGAAGCAAGAACGTTACCATTATGCAGTAAGACACATTTTAAGATACTCTTCTTATAATCAATAGAGTTCATTAAGATAGATCAGCATCAGTAGTGCAAAATAAATTGGTTATAAGTCCAGGAATATATTGTATATCACTTGTACTTGTATATACAATATACAAGTGATTCTGCTTGAGAAAAATACCCAGTAAATTATTTCTGTCCATCTTTGTACCAAGAAAATGTTGTTCTTGTAGCAAGCAAATTTTTATTTTTAAATCGATTTCCTAAAACTTGTGCACTTCCTTTTGAAAGATTTAAATTGCATATTAAATTATTTAACTCAACTTGTGTAAATTTTTGTTCTTCAATATTGGTTTCTGAGCTTGCGTACAAGTACAATTTTATATTATAATTTTACTTCTTTTAGTGTGGTATTTTATTTTATATTTATAGTTTTCATTTTGCTCAAAGCAAATTCTATTCGATAACATTTCAGATTAAATATTATTTGTTAGACAGCTCCCTCCCTTTTTTTTGAATTGTGAGAAATCACTTGGTAATGGAAAGAAACGAATAGCACTTTTGTGATCTGCGTGTCTGATTTACTAAAAAGCATCTAGCATTTTGAAAACCCCATATTCGTGTTGGCCTGTGTAATCATTCGAAAAAGTTTAATAAATTTAAAAGTAAATGTCTAAAATATCTCTGTTACTTGCCTTAGCAAATATTTCCATCAAAAACGCTCTTTCAAAAAAATTCATTAAACATTTTTCTTAAACTTTATTCTTTATTCTTGAAATATGTTCTTTAATATTAGATACAAATTCCATTGACAGATGTTTATATTTTAGGAATATTTGGCAGAAAATATTATTATTACTTTAATCAACATTAAAATGTTTTTGCCGTCTTTTATTTCCATTTATATTTCGACTATTTTTTTCTCATTGCTGACCTTTCACTTTCTACATTGTTTCCTGATTACCTAAAGAAATCCAAGTGTAGTACCGATCGATTGACTCACTACATTGTGATCAGAACTTCTTAATTGAACATGTATTGTTGTTTTTTAATTACTTCTAAAGGCACATGATCATTTTATTGAATTCACTGTATAATTAATTCATATAATTTGTACCTCATGCAGATTTCTATAAAGAATTATTTAATAGCTTATACATTTAGATGTATCATACCTCCAAACGTTTCGAAATAATTTTACACAAAACGAACATTATTAACGTTTATTATAGAACTGTATGAGTTTTGACAATTCGCTTTCATTTTAAAATAATAATTTTGAACTGTGAAACAATTATTCTGAAACCATTCAAGACTACTGAATATGATTCAGATTTAATTTAGTAGCTCAGACAAAACAGAGAATATGCCAGTACTTGAAGATTTAAGGACGTGCTGTTGAAGATAATTCTCCGAAATGTTCCTGCATATCTAAGTGCCATAAAGTGCCATAGATTATAAATAACGAGCCGAGACACTAGATTACAATAGCTTCAACTCTCTAGTGCTGCAATCTTGTATTGCTAGACCAAGTTTAGACACTGAAGTAATGGTGTCATGCCACTAGTGAGGTGTTTACCTTAATGTGACAAGAAAACAATATTTCTTCATCTGACTATGCAATTTTATGCCTCATTTATTATAAGAGTTGCAATGTCCCATAGTCTATTCCGATTTTTGATTTTTCTATTGTTTGGGATAAATCGTTGTTTAGCTTTGTATTTTGTTGTTGAAGTAGAAATAATGGGAAATAGGTTGCTTCACTCAATACAGAACGAATTTAAGAGAAATTGCTGAAATGATCAATGAGCTGTTGTAATTGTTAAACGCTTCGTTATAATCATTGCACAGATTGTTTATGCCTACAATCTGTCGCAATCTGCTTGATATTTATTGTCTATTCAGCAGCAGTGTAGGCTCTATACCGTTGCTTTCGAAACGAACTCAGACAGCAGTTTCCAAATATTTTAATACATAGCAACATTTGCCATACTAATACTTTAAAATGTCTGAAGCGTTTGTGAAAACGAAAATAGGGAAATTAACAGATATATTAACTCGTATTTGTTGCCAAGCTTATTTGTTTTTCAAAAATGTTTGATTTACCCTGCTGTTCTGTTCGGGTCTATTTAACGCGAAAGGTTTTTCAACTTCTTATGAAAAACGACAGTATAAAAATATTTTACAGACATTTCGTTACTTTGTTAGTGAGGGTGATATGTTATTTCTCTGTAAAGGATTTTCTTTTATTTATATATTTTTGCCTATTTTTTGAAATTGTATTAATTTATCGTTAGGTTCAATACGGCCCGATTCTGTTTTCCCTTAATTGTACGTAAAAACTGGCATAATATATTATTAATTCAACAGGAGACGGCTTAAATAAATTCCTGAAAAGTAATTTAAAGTATTTTGCGCAGGCAGACAAGTTCAGTCAAGGTCATAGTGAGTGATAACTGGGTCATGTTGTGAGGGCGCTTCGGAATAACGGAGCGTTGGCAGCCGTCGAGTGTTGACGGAAGAAAAGAACGAAAAAGTTCCTGTACGAGAGCCAAATGGGCTTAGCGAGTCGCGGACTAGAGTTTTAGCCGGTGGATGTTTTACATGAAGTGTCAATAGTGTTTTGATATTAAACTCACAGCTCGAAATGTAACTGAGCGGGTGAGCATTTTATATTTCGTTTCATCGTGTAAATATTTCATTATTGTTGTGTGTACATTGTCCGTATCCCGTAACGAGTTCAATAAATAATTGGGATAAAAACCATTGGTCTTTATTTGTCTCCATCCCTCACATAAAAGAAACCCCACGCAGAACGGAGAGTTTCACACATGTGACACAGGATCTCCAGTAAGGTTGTAGGGTGCAGTATCAAATAATTTCGCCTGTTGTGTCTTTTATGAGAACACAACATATATATACAGAAATATCAATATCTCTTGACACTGGAATGACTTGAAAAAATAAATAAAAGCAATTCACAGATATTTCAGTGAAACTGAAATAGTTTATCTTTTGGAAACACCGCAAAATGGAATACGTTTCTGAACATGAAAATTATACAAGTGAGGAAAGTGAAACTTACGGTTATGATTGCAGTATTGTTACTCAAACAGTTCATTATGTTCAGTCCAAGCATAAAAATATAAACTGGCCAATGTATTCGCCTTCACGTTCTGGCTGCCTGAAGTCTGATAATTTTATAAAAACGGCTCTCCAAGCGTAACTACATAGCATTGTTACAAGCGTACTCATAGATATTCAGCAACAAGAATGAGGGTTGTCAAAAAGTGCATTTGAAACTGTATTCGGGTCAACAATCCAGAATGATATCATCAAAAATATCAGTTATTGAAGCCGAAAAGTTAATATGGAAAAGAATGGATAATCGTTTCTTATGACACAATGCCTTGAAATGATATTAGAGTACAGTGCTAGTAAAGAAGCTGTGGATACTCTTGTTGAACTTTTGAAAACATATATTTCTAAAAGGAAAAAATTGCTGGCCTATGGTTATGTTTTATATTATGCTGTATAGTTCTGCTTATAATGCAGTTACTCTCTGGACATCAATAAATAAATCTAATGAAAATAAATTAACAGAAATGCTGTTTTTATAAAAACTAGGGAAATTATTAATTGTTTCATATATTCAAGCAAAACAGACACTCTAAACAAATAAAGAATCACGTAATATAGCCACAAGAATACGGTATAAATGGAAAGTGATTTATCATTAACATCCATTGCTAATTTACGGTTCAGTAATAAACTTGTCCTATGCATGTTCTGTCAATCAAGCAATGATAATAAAACAAATATTTTGTGCATGAATTGTAAAAAACATATATACAAGCAACATGTATCATATTTTGCCTGAATTGTAAATAAAATATTGTTATTCATCTTTTGATTTACATACATATGCTTATACTATATATCCATCGTATTATTTTTCAAATATGTCAAGTTTATTCTGTTAAAACATATCTTATTTATCTCGAAACATAATATTGTTCTAAAAGCATCTAGAATATAAGCCCCTGTACTTAATATTTAGTTCTCGGGTCATATTGACCCGAACGTTACATATGCATAGTAAATGCAAACAGAACAGCAGGGTTAAAGAGAAGCAAATCAGATATAAACTGGATTAGTTGAAGTTTATATATTCCAGAAATGGCATAAGAGCTCTTCGTCGTAAGTACTATAAATCGAATTCCCCAAGTATTAGAAAACAAAAACCTATTTAGTTTATAATGTTGGATTTAAAAAACGAGGATAGAGGTTGAATATGAACGAGATCTTGATCTTAAGAATATAAAAAAAATTTAATAGTCTAAAAAGTTTCAGGTTCATAATGATGGATGCTAATCTAATATACATTACATATTATGTACTACCTGCTATTTTAAGTATCAGGTACAGATAAACTGCTTTTATTTCATCTTGAAACCAACTTTATTGAAAGCATCCTAACATATTAAAAATAGATTAAATCTATAAAATTATATCCCAATAAATGCAGAATCGTTCCAGTCTACACATGAAAATAGGACTACGATATTTTTTATTTCTTCATAATTTAATCTAATGGATATTTCATTGAGTAAATGTATCTGATACTTTTAAAATCTCTATCATTAACAAAAATATGAACCTAATTCACTAAAGTGGGTGTTTTGAAAATTCCCTTCATGTTATTCAGATTAATGGGAGCTACTTAACGTCATATTTTTAGTCATCTTTATAACGTCATATAATAGTCATAGTCAATAACGAATAACTATTAAAACGTCTCCGCCAATATTTCTAAATATTACTTCCATCAACTATCATCCTCTTTATATTTTGTTCTCCAGAAATAAAATCTGTGTAAACAGAAAGTTAACCGAAAGTAAGAAAGAAAAACAGACAGGCTCACATTCCACAGTAAAATGGATGAACGCCATTTTAGTAAAACACTCTCTAAAAGCTGTTTTAGTAATATTATTTTTATATTAGAATTTGCTTTACAGAAAGAATAAAAAGTGTACAACTAGATGCAAAACCGAAATGCACGAGTTTAATTCGAAAACTATAACAATGTTATCATGGCGACTGAGTAGAAACACCATAAAAATGTTTGTAAGGATGGAAACATTGGGAAATAAGTGCAAATATAGAATTTCGGGTGAAAAAGGTGATAGTAATGGACATGCGCATATAAATGGTTTGTTACTAAATAATTAAGAAATAGGATTTTTAAAATTATTTTATCATATCCTTTAGCAGATAGATTTAGATGTAATAATTATAAATATAGGAAAATAAACACAGAGCAAAAGTGAATTGGTTTGTGGAAAAGAATACTGTAACATTCATAATAAATATATTAATAGCTCATTATAGTAATTCAAAATTTTTCTCATTTTATGTATCTGACACATTGCCACAGATATAATTATGTTTTTATTCCATGTTCCATATCGGCCGAATAAAAATCTTTAACAGACAAAATTTATTATTAACCTATTTTCTATTTATATTACCCCTTTTCTACTGTAGTTAAGCGATAACAAAGAAGGGGTCATCTATTTACATAGATGGTTTGAGTCTCAGATGTTAGCCGTGGCAGTGCACGTGTTAAGAATCTCTGGCGCAGTTCGGTAGCAAACCATGACTAATATTTTTTCTCATTGAGCCTGGGAGATTCTTTACATAGATTTAAGCCCGTGTGATTATGATTTGATTCCAAAGAATAAAGAACCACTTCGTAGCATTGCCACCGAACTGGTGACAACAGCGAAGGACTATAAACTTTTCAAGTTAGTATCATTACCGTATTATGGTTGCCACTATTAAATTTCAAACTCGTACTTTTTCTAACTTTTATCATATTATGATTACCATTTCTTCTTCTAGGGTTTTTTTTCTCTCACGACCGGAAAGAAATTAATGTATACAGAAAAACCTGTTTAAAACGGACACTGTAAGAAACGGAATTCTGTCTTAAGCGGAAAAAATACTGGTCCTGTCGAAAAATATAGAAAGATCCATATTTCATTCCCTGCATAAAACGGAACCTGTCTAACTCAGCAACGGACAGAATTTCAAAGAACAATTCACAGTATTTCATTGTTAGAAAACCTGTTCTAACTGGAAAAAACTCGTGCGTTTTCCAAAAATTTTTTTTATATCCTTCAGTAAAAAAAATGTTGAGGCGAATTTATCTGAAAATGTTTACATCAAAAATTATTCATCAGCCGAAGATAAAGATGCAAGTAATCTGTAGATTTCGTTTTGTGAACAAGGTTAAAATTTCCGATATGAGTGCGAAAGAATTCATATCAATAAACGATGATATTTTAACAGAGGTTCCTATTGATAATGTGAATGATATAATTCAAAGGCATACGAACAAAGATAGCAGTGATGATGATGAATGTAATATAAATGAAAACATTTCCGATAAAGAAAAACTCTCCATTAAATCATATGGATTCTTTTTACCTGAACTTGAAAAGTTTGGCATAAGACAGGGAGATGCTGAAATGCTTGAACATTTTAAAAATGCGAGAATATTAACGGAGCAAAGAATTATTCATACAAAGATATGTACAGAAAACAAAGCTGGATTATTTTAAGATGCAGATTTAGCAAATAAACTTATCTTGCTTAAATTTGTAGCTTTTGAGTAAGGATAATCATTTGTTTAGATTAAGTAATGACTATGATATTTCTTTCTATTTAGTGTCCAAAAGCAATATTATTAAAATAAAAACATATAAACATCTAACTTTCGTGTGTTTCATAATTTTTATTGTTATTCTGTAATTTTAAAATTTAACTAAATCTTAATTCGTAAATGTGGTACTTATTAAAACGTAATTATCGTAATATTTATGGTATTTTGATAATCTTAGAATAACTTTTTTATTACAATCGATTTAATTTAAATAATGATTAGATACATTTTAAACCCTCGTATACTAATGAGCCCTGTATGAAACAGAATCCGGTCTAAAACGGAAGATTTTTCTAGTCCTTTTAGATTCCGTTCATTATAGATTTTACTGTATTAGTAAGGTAAGCAGTCTAACACACAAGCACGCGCACACACACACACACACACACACACGCACACTCACACGCGCGCGCACACAAAAGATTAGATAAAGATTTGAAATTTTTGGAAGTTAGGAATAAGACGCATAAGCCAGATTTATGAAGAAGGACAGAAAATTAACATAAAAAATTCCGACAAAAATGTTCTAATGACAAAGAGAAATATGTATTCTAACGCACTTATTCCTGTAAAAATGAAACTAACAATCGCCGTTTGTTTTGAAATCATTTGTTATTAAATAAAATAAATCAACTAGAAATGGGATTTCTGATATTTCTATTTTTTCCTAGTTAGTGTTACAAGAAGAAAAATTATGCATAAGAAAAAAGGATTCGATAAAAGTAATTTTTCTTGTAGAAAGAGAACATCATAGAGTTTTAAACATATGCTTAATAAAAGTTTTAACTGTTTATTATCATCAATAAAAATCTCGTGCATAAAATATATTTGACGGCTATTTTTTACATTTTATTTACTTTTTATGATTATTTTATCAAACTTTGATTTCACGTCCGAATTCAGATCATTAAAAATCCTTTAATGGATGAAATCTCACATTAAAGATATCCTATTATAACGTTAAAACTAGTCACATTCATACTTTTAAAAGATTCCTAGCACTTTTTATTCAAAAATATTTATTTATATTCTTTTATCTGTTTGCACCAAAATGTAAATTGTGAACACCACAATAACAGTTTAATCCAAATTCATTTAAGTAGTTTTGAAATCATCCCTTAAATTACTCAAACTAATGGACTCCATCAAATTGCACAACTTGTTCTTCCCAAATAACTCCAGTCACCCTTATTCAAAATACCTATTAAGGTCTTGCTCCATTAAATAGTCTTGTTGTTCAAAAAGAATACCGCCACTACCTGTAATCATTACCATTTCTTCTTTCAGAAATAAATTCTCCCACAAACAGAAAGTAATCTACGTACATGGGAAAGATAAACAGCTAAACATACGCACCTTCTTACAATCGATAAATTCCTTTTTCCAAAGTAGACCTTCCTTTTAAAATGGACGATAAAAATATACGAGACCGACTTTTTTAATGAATAAATAAATCGGCAGGTACACAAAACAGCGTTCGGAGGTTTATGGAGCTGAATGCTTAACCATGCATTTAAAATTCTTCTGAAATGATAATTTCCTCTTCAATTCCCGTTTCGAAGAATATTTTTCCGAGCTTTTAAGAGATTCGTGATGTTCCAGCGGTTAAAAGTTAATATGCAGTTTTTGATTCGTTTTGGGTATATGCCGGGATAGAAACTGTTGAGCATAATTATAATGCATTTGATCTGAAATTTGCTTTATATGCTATTCTGAATAATTTAATGATTGCTTTTGCTTAGGATGTTTTTATGAAACTGCGTTAAAGACAATGAATAAAGGGTCTTTTGCATAAGCATTACATTATGGAAACTGCATTTGATTGAGGCTAATTTGAATTTTTCTGAACTGACACCTTTAAATATGGCCATCAAAATGCGAAATTTTCATTTTTTTATCAGTGTGATAAAATTTTATATTCCTGATATATTATACAGGCAGTTGCTGAAATTTGTTTACAGATACTTTGAAAGGGAGATTTTGTGATATTGGAAAAACTTCTAAAAACCATTTAGATTAGTAAATAATAAAAAAATAAACATTAGAATTGTGTTATGCAAATTACTTGGAAAAAATAATAAAGTTGATGGACTGTCTTCAATGATAAAGAGTCCGTGTCATGATTTCACCGAGATGGAGAGCGAGCCATAGATGTATTTGAAGCTGATCTGTCTCAAGCGTACGGAGGTCAAAGATTTGAGTTTGTCGAAAAGTATATAGGTTATAAGATCAAATCCAATTAACGGGCAACATCAGTGTACAAAATCTAAATAGTGGGCACCGACAATAAAATTTGACTGAAATCTAACAAAATATATGACGAAAAGGCTCGATGGGCGGCATTAAATTCATGAATAAATCAAAAGATGATCGTTGCGGAGCTCTCTCAGGTGTTCGTTTCTGAGTGTATAAGATTAATTTCAATGTGAAATCTATTCAAATACTTGGAACAGAAGGTTTTTTCCTCTCACCGGATCTCATATTAGATATCGAGGTTCATGGAGTCTTGTGCATCATCTTGAACACATCAAGGCCATGCCTTTTTCAAATGATTAAGAGCTCAAATATGAAGATTCGAGTTTAAGAGGTTAAAATTTTCCTTTGGAGAGTTCATAGGGTAAACTGTCAACTCTCCCTCTCTCATAAATCGGTCTCTTCAATAGAAGCAAAATCCTTGTTTGGGAACAAATTATGTCTACCCTCAGAGCACTAGTGCACATCTTTGATATAACATTGTTCGCACACATCTTCATTGGGATGAGATCCTAGTTATTTACATGAGGTGTCTTGAGAGGCATCATTTTTAATAGCCGGTAATGCGAGTTGACGCAGAGCAGCTTTTCAACGATTTTCCGAAGGAGCAGAATATTCGTCCTGTGGTCTAGTCACTGAACTTCAAGATTTTAAAATCTATAAAACATATTTAAATGTTGCAAAAATAAAAATTACTGAATGCATAGGTTATTATAAGAATTTAAATTCTGGCTTTCCGAAGACTATAATTTGGCGATATAATCTGATATCAAAAACCTCATGTTCAGAGTGAAATCCCGTTGTAAGAAATAAAATCGTGCTTGCTAGTTCCAATTGTTCTAAGTTTGAAAATTTTGGAGATATGATTCGTTATGTTCGATTATCTCAAAATATAGTGAGTAATTAGTATAACCTTTAAAAGAATGATTTCTTAAAAGTTGATTTTAAAATATTTTTTGACTTTCATTTCTCGAAAAAAACATGGGAAAAATACTTCAAAACATCCTATTTTGGGTAACAGTTTTGGTTGGTAACAATTTGTTACCAAATGACAACACTGGGCTTTATTTCAGAAAAAATTTCTTTGATTAATAATACGGATAAGGGATTTCCTTCAACATTTCAGAATAAAACATGGTTTTCTCAAGCGTATAAACGTACTCAAAAGATGCAGCCTGAAATGAGAAACAAAAATTTATTTTTATTTTTTTATCAGCACCGTCTGCATGTTGTAAATTGATTTAATAGCATTTTCAGTATGTTTCCTATTGGCAACAACAGGCATTAGGGCTCCAGTCTTATTCTTAAGATTTTGGAAGACAAAATTGGGAATGTTGCTTAAGAGCAACACTTGGCCTTTAAGAGTTAAAATTTAAGGAAAATTATTAAATTACTTTCTTATCATATATTTTGAGTTAAGAATTTAGAATTTTTGGATTGCAAAAACTATTACTTACCGATCATACAGTTAACATCTTAATAAAGAAGGTAAATATTATGTAACAATAGGAGCTGTCTTCTAAAAACGGGTTGTTACAGATAATGTATGTCTAATCCCTAAGGAGAGACTGATCTGGCTGTCCTTTACTCATCCTGTATACAATTCAAATCCTGTACACTGTTTCATCGCCTTATGACTGATGGCTCAGTATACTACTGAAAAGGAAAGATAAAAAATACCAAGTAACCGTAGAGAAATCCAGAAGAGACAAGAGATCTTGCATTTCAAAGACTAGAAAAGGAGAATTTTTTTTCCAGTTCTTAGCTAGAATAGCAGTTTCAAAAGGTTGTCGTAAGATTTCATAACAGCATAATAACAGGTTGAATGATTGCGTTGAATTTATTGTTTATCTTAAATTATAAACTACTATTCAGTCACTCATAAACGCTGTAATACAACACAACAATTAAATGAAATTCATAAACATGCCATTCATTATTATTGGACTAAAATAACAATGATATCACATTAAAATAGAACACATCAAATTAGATAGTAGAGAATATTGAACAGTTAAGATTATAAATACCCTAGTGTCATGATGTATAATATTATTCAGAAGTTTTTTGCCGGTTGCAGAGAAAATATTTTAAATTTCCTTTCGTTTATAACCCTTACCAATAAAAGAATAAACGTTTAATAAAAGAGAGGCATTAAAAGACTGGTTATATTTATACAGCTAACGCAACAAGAGGTTCTAAGAAATTAATTCCCCAATCCGACTCATTTGTTGAATTGAGTTGAGTTGTTGCGACGACGTTTTGCCATTCATGGTATTCCAAGTCGGCTTTAGATTGCATCAGATTTGAAAGGGATGCGAGCTTAATTAGAATCTCCCCCTTCTCTAAATGAAAAGTGTCATCACAGAACCTTGGCATTTTTCTTTCGATAAAGAATCTCAAAACTGAAGCCACGCTAGGATTTTACTTGAAGAGCCGAGTTATTTAATTTCAAGCTCCTTGAGTAGAAAGTTAAGAGTGACGAGCGAATATTTCAATTAGTTGCTAAGTTCTGAAAATGTGATGGAGGTTAGGATTTGAACTGGTTTCTCATGTATTGTTGATGTTTTCTTTGTGTTTATTCGAGAAGTAATTGATTAAGAACAAGAAAAGGATTAAGTTACAATTTTTTAAAGAATGCAAAATATCTTCAGCTTGTAATCTATTCGTAGATCGTTGGTTTTATACAAATTAATATGATGTGACATTAAATATCATGGCAGATTATTACAACAAACCATTAGTAGCGATTTTAACTCTATGGATGCCTCACATCTGAAAGTTTAATCGTAGGTTGGTTGGCATATTGCAGACACCACGACATTTGTCATTAATAATCCTACATATTTTAGTTTTATTTTAATAACAAGCATCATTTTTTTATTTTCATACTAGCTGTTACCCGCGACTTCATCTGCGAAGAATTTTAATTACTGTATTTGCTTATTGCTGGATACCAATGTTTTACTGTATATTTAAAGTGAAGAAGGTGGAGATGAATAATACGATTGATAATAATTGGATTACCTGAGGGACTGTGCTTGTGTGTTAACATAGGTAATTTTTTAATCTATGTCAACACACTTTCGTATACTACATTATTTTTTAAAATTTCTTCTGCTAGAATGTAGAGACTTTGTGAGCTGGACACACGCGCGCATGTCTCTTTTTAAAACAGAGATTTTCTAAATGCAGTACTTTGAGCATCTGGCCTTGAGTCTTGTTAATCGTTGTGGCAAATGCTATTGTCAAAGGCAGTTGCGACCTTTGCAACTTTAATTTCAAATTTTTCAGTATTATCGGAATGTGTGGAATTAAGCACTCTCTCCTCCCGCTATTCTAGTCAAAACAGTAGCTAGCACGATGTTTGGCTCCAGGTATGTAACTAACTGCAACTGTGTGTAATAGCACAATATTGGTGCACTAAGGTTACGCATCAACAGTATTGGCACATCGACGTTCAATGTCAGTTGTGGGAAGGTTCCTTTGACAATTCTGAATACTTAGGGACTATAGCATATGAACCACTTTTTCATTGTCTGCTACCGTATCTACTGTTATATCCCCCTCTGTTTGTGACATATTTTTTTCAATTATCTATCCTACAGTTACAAAAGTTGATGGCAAAATCGCCCTTTCACACAATTATTCTTTATTCCCCACGCTGGCTTGCAGTTAAGGATAAACTTTACCTATCTTTTCTGCTGTGCTATAAAGAAAACTTTGCAAAATCCCCCGTTTAATGTAATCATACCTTTTGAATATGTTTTAAATCGACCTTTTGCCAGTTTTCAAAAGAGTAATTACATGTTGTTCTGATTCAGTGTCTCTGTACTGTTGAACTCTCATATCCGTTATGAGTTTTTGAAATGCTCCCATAACGTATACGCCGTTAAACATGCATTTGTTCCATCTGCTAGTATATCCCTAGTTACAACAGGTAAAGTTAGTCTAAACTTGTCAGACATTGTCCCTCTCATGATAATTTGTTTGTAATTAATCTTTCCTAGCTTGATTTAACTCTTCAACAGCTCTTTTGTGAGAAATTGTACTTTCGTCCCAAAGCAAAAGCTTATATTTCTACAAAATTCTACAACGTTCACTATTTTAAGTAACGTTACAAACTGGTGTTTCTTCATGAGGAAACTTTAGTGGAAGCTTAAGCACTGAGTGGGCCAGAACAGCAAATGTTAGCATGTTCCACTTCTCACTTAAACGCTTTGCAATGCGCACATTTTTGATCCATTTGATTTGTCCATATCACTATTCATCATTGATTACACTGGGCAACAAATTTTCAAAAAGTTCCTGATTCTGAGATGAATATAGTCAATTCCTAATGAATTCAATGTGCTGAACACGAATATGACAAAGGAACAGCTGAATTGGCTGCGGTTTTTTCGTAATGCGTACGCATTGTTTAGAAAAGTGTATATATGTACATATATTATAGTACATGTTAGGAATACCTTAATCTGCTTCGGACTTTCGATTTCTTTTGGCCTGTCGCTTGGAATGGACGTGGGGAGCATCTCTGATGAGCGTCCAACAGTAGTCAACCAACATTGCCGTGGACCAATTCCCCTAGTTCTGTTTTTACCTGTTGGCAATCTCCTGATGCAAACGTTCGCCGTGCTCATCACTGACCTACCCGCAGTTATCAGGGAAGAAATTCAAGTGGGAGTCCAGAAAGTTGATCTTTAAGGACATTTTGCAACCGAAATCCTTAAATAAAGCTAACATATCCTCAACCAGATCGTTGTAGTTTTCGGCTTTGGAATTCCCTAGAAAGTGTGTTGACACTTGATAGAACGCATCCCAAACCTGTTTTTCTTTACTTCGAAGAAGTTTCTCAAACTTGGGGTCTCTGAGAAGCTGTTTAATCTGAGGTCCCACAAAAAAGCCTTCTTTAATTTTTGCTACACTGAGTCGAGGAAATTTTTCATGAAGGTACTTGAATGCTGGTCCATTCTTTTCCATGGCTTTTACCAAGTTTTTGACAAGGTCAAGCTTGATGTTTAAAGGAGGAATGATGATTTTATGCGGTTCTGCCAGAGGTGGATACTCTACATTCATTTCTCCAGGTTGAGAAGGTGCTCTCTGAGGCCAATGTCTCTAGATGTAGTGCAAAGCGATTTCTCTGCCGTCCCATATACAAAGAAATCAGCAGCATTTTGTTTATCCTAGCTGCAAACCCATCAATAAAGACACTACCTTCAGGTCAGCACAGATCTGCCAGCCATACTTTCTGTAGTTAATCATCTCCAAAAGCTATTTTATATTGTGGTAAGTCTCCTTCATGTAGATAGTATGTGCAACAGGTATGGATGGAAGCTCGTTTCCGTTATTCAGCAACACCGCCATGAGACTCGGTTTTGAAGCATCTATAAACATCCTCCACTCATGTGCAATGCGAAGTTCTTTTAGTAGGTCATCAATGCCGCAGCAGAACACAAGAATTTCTGCTTTTTGAAAAGAAAGATTCGAAGAGCATATGACGTGTGCGAAATGAAGTTACTCGGACATTTTCTTCGAGAAGTTTCCACTGTTGAAGTCATGAGGCCAATATCTCCACTTTGCTTTTGGGCGGATCCAAATCGCGAACAAGATCATTCAGTTCAACTGAGGTAATTTTATGTGTAGAAGATGTTTCATCAAAGCACGAAAAGTCATCAACATGCTTACTGCTACCACATGCTGACGTTGACACTTGAGGAGAATTATGTGACACATCGAGATCCTCCTCGTTTGAACCTATAGAAAAATCTGTAGGAGGATCAGAAATTGGGAGTCCTTCTCCATGTGAGACAGGTCCCAGAGCATATGGTATGTTAGGACATTCAATTGTCATCTTGTTTTTCTTGGTGAAGCCTCCAGAAGCTGGTGGTACCATGCAGAAAGAACAGTCATTAATGTGATTGGTAGGCTCCTTCCAAATCATGGGCACAGAAAATGGCATTGCCTTTCTTTTGCCATGAAACCACTTGGAAAGAGTTGTTGCACAAGGTCAACAGAGTACGTATGGGGCCCAATCTTTGTCCTGGTTGCCTATTTTGCAACCAAAATACAAATGATACGCTTTCTTAACTACTGGACTGGTGATCTTTTCCTTTGCAGCAAATGTCAGTTCTCCGTAAATACAACAAAAGTTATCTACACTATTAGCGCAGATACGAGGCATTACTACAGTTGAAATTACACTGTAAAGACTTAATCACTCATGTATATTATAGCTTCGAAAAAGAACACGAAATGAGAGGAAATGTCCCATTTTTTCACCATTTCTTGTTACTGCGCAATCAATTTCGTCACACCCTCTGTAGAAACGTAGCGGAAATAAAGATTTAAGAAATGATGCAATATGACGCAAACATTTTGTAAGCATGCATTTAAATTCCATTACAATAACGGGATATATATATATATATATATAAATATTATTTAAATATAAAAATAATATTAAATAATTAAATAATATAATAAATATAATAAAGTATATAATATAATATAATGCATATATTGCATTATATAAGATCATCTTTATAACACAAAAAACGTAAATATCTCTGCAAAGAGAGCCAATCAGTTTTTTTCAATGTGATATTCATGTTCAGCACGTTAAATTCATTCAGGATTGGGCACTTTCACCTGAGAAGCAATTTCATTGTTGCCCAGTGTTATCATAGTGGGGGTAGTATGGGTCATGAATGGGTCGTAATTAATTGTGGTGTCATAAGGGCTATCCACGTGTTACATTTAAACGCACGTTTCCGTTATGATTGATGTTCTGTATTTACATCACGTCATCTTTGTGACTCTTCAAGTGTCTCTGCATCTCTTACACGTGATGCTGCGCATCTTTATCCAAAGGATTTGAGACTGTTTCTGTGTCTCTGCAGCAATAAGGATAGCTTGTCCATGCTTTCTTGTCTCAGCGTGGACATCAGATTCTAGCATTCTGGTAGCTTTCTTAGTTCGTGTCTATGCTAGAGCTACGTTCTAGGTTTGACGCGCGCATGCGAGGCATTTCTAAATGAAATCAGACAGAAAGAGATGCAAATCTTGGTTATAGACATACAAATATTTAGTAGGTTGTAGACTCAAAACTTTAATATCAAATGTGAGTCTTCGAGTTGAGTTATTTCAGGAAAATCTAAAACCACAAATTAAATTTTTATTTCTTTTCCAAGCAGGATCACATTACGGCTTTGTCTTAGGATCACGTGACTGATGATTTTAAAAATAAATTATTTACATCATTGCGTTTTCTTTAGGATCACGTGATGATTGATCATCTTAGACTTGCGAGAAACTCAAGTGAAACATTTTATTTGCTCAACATATTTCAATAATAGAAAGAATATTAACATCATAGTAGAGCTCGATTTTTAGATCGAATTTATCTTGTGTTGTTTGACGCATGCTCGTGTCATTGTTTGTTTGTTCGATTAATTTTTCCCTCTGACGTTCTCAAAGTTTCCCGAAATTACTTTTTATTTACTTATTTGCACATTTCTTTGAAGTTATTTGGATGTTACTTAAGTTAAATATATGTTAAAACCACAGAAATTTCGTACGGGTTTATAAGTAAACATATTGATTGTGGTATTTATCTACGAAAATATATTTTTTAAGTTTATTAAGTTCTTTCATATTTGAAATTTCAACGCAATGCAAAATAAGGAATAATTCGCATTCTTTATAATAATTTAAAAGTTTTATTATAGGGGAAGGGATTGCCGAATTTGAACCACCTGGAACATAATATGATGTACAGTGATTTACAGGAAATCTTCTTTGAATGCAACACACAATCTTTTCTCATCTTGTTCCAATTTCTTCTTAGAACTTTCATTAGTTTATGGTTATTATTACTTGTAGAGTGATAATAAGGAGCAGAAAATATTAAAAATCACTTGTGTTAAAATGCTATTTAAATACATTTTAACAGAACTTTTGTTTCCATACTTCCACGATTTTCAAACAAAAAGTTCTTGATATTCCTTTATTTTACTCGGTCTTAAAAAGATAACATTTCCTTCATAAATCAGTTTGAAAATTCACTTAAAGTATAAAAAGCAACACTCTTAATTATAATACCAACAAACTATTCATAAAAGAACTCAGTCTCTTATCAAATTTTTTTCACTGCTTTCAATAATATTAAAAGAACTTTTTTAGAGAAAAAAGCAAATACATTTTCCGTAACTTTATTTTATGTGAAAACGAAAACGCATTAGATTATATTTATAGGGAAGGGCAATTCTAACTCAAGGGCAGTCATGTACAACGGAATAATACACCTATGTTCTCGAAGCGGGCGTGTAGAAAGGACAATTTAATTTTATGTTCCTTCTCATGCACGAAATGGATACACATTTAATGGCCATTTTCAGAGACCAAGTAATTTATCAGCCGCAAGTACAAGTACAATACGCCCTGTCATTGATTAGCTTGCTTTGACCATCAATTTTAAGCCTTGATAATTATTATCTCTGATGAAACCTGCAGCCTGAATCCCATTATAGCGTGAAGTAATTTCATGCACATAGCGTGAGTGCTTTTAGATATGTATTGGATTGAGTGTATTAACATGTCTATATGGATTATTCAAATTTAAGTATACATCTGCTGATATATTATTCAAATCTTAGACTGCATATATTATCCAAAGCTTATTCGGCTTCCAGGTCTTACGAGTCTCTTACAAATTCAAAAGAGAAACTTTCTGAACTGATTTTCATATAGAATCATAATTCGTAGTTACAATACAAATCGCATTTTGATGAACACATACAAAGATATATATATATATATATATATATATATATATATATATATATATATA